>WBNM01043362.1:35447-50614 GCA_013399055.1 Ramphastos sulfuratus | reverse complement strand
ATATACACTATATACAGGAATATTTACAGAAATAGATAAGTTAAAGGTAATACAGAAACACAACACCCCTCCCAGAAATCAGAGACCCCAGGAGGGGCTCCCAAGCACCCTTCCACCTTCTCCCCACCCCTATACCTTACCCCAAGGTTTGCCTTATGCGCAAGGAGAATTTTGAGGATCGGCCAGGGGGGATTAGAAGAAAAGTGGTTAGTGAGGTTACTCGGCAGAGAGGAGGAAGCAAGAAGGTAGACAGCCCAAGACGCTGTGCCCCAGAGACACCAACTGCCAGCCCGAGACACTGTGTTATCTATGTTTTGAGTTCTTATTCCTAAACATCTCAGCAAGCCTATGAGTGAAGCAGACATCACCATTGTTTCCTTTTCACAGCCTATAATATAATTTTCTCTATTAAAATATTCCAATTAGCCTCAAACCAGCACAGAAGTGAAGGACTGAAAGTTTTTCTTGACAAGATCAAGACCTCATCCTGTGGAATAGATGCACAGTAATGGCTCTGTAAATGAATAAGCAAGTAATCCTCAAAGTCTTGGGACAAGCTAGAAGTTCAAAAAGGAGCAAAGTCCTTTAAATTTACACACTTCAGCTCCTCACATTTCCTGTAGGGAATATAAATTGCTTCTAAGTACTTACTATGCTGCATGCCGTTCAAATTTGGTTGCTTCAATTCATTACATTAAAAAGTAATACAAATTTCAATTATTCCTTGTAAAAGTACAGATTTAGCTAAAATGCAGAGAAAATTCAATTCATACCAAAATGGTTACAAATTAATCTATTTGCAGTCCTCCCACACCCTTCTCAGCATCCTTTAAAATGTCACTTATTTGATCAATTATATAGATTTTGTGAGTATTGGTGTGCTCTATCAACAGACAAGTTCTCTCTGCTCATAGGTTTGAAGATGCTATTTACCCATCCCAAATCACTAAGGATTACAACTAAAATGAAGGGGTCCATGTGTAAAGGCTACAGGACTAGACTCACAGCTGAAAAGTTTGTACCTTATAAACCTCTCATCTTTAATCTTCCATTCAAAAGGTACTTATGGTTTCAAAGAAATTGCAAATCAAATGATTACACGCTACAGGAAATTAGATAAAAGAGAAAGGAACCACTTCAACACCATCAAGAGATTCTATTCAGCTATTATATTAATAGCAAAAAACATATTTTGATTGCAGCTTCTGCAGGTATAAAATGACAGGTTTTAGACTCTACTTTCAGATAAGTGCAGAGATCCACAAAGCATTTTTCAGTCCCACAAGGTATTTTAAAGTCTTGTAATCATTTGGCAAAGCATTTGAACAGCACTTCTTTAATTTTAAGCAGAGGAATAACTGCACTTCTTAAAATATGTTCTAGAGTATGCAGCACCTTTCAGCATAAATCCAAACAGCAGAATTAAGCACTGTTAAACTTCTGCCCCACTGAAATCGATACCAAACCTTTTACATTTTTGAAGCCAAGTGATGAATTTATTCCTTCTAACTTTAATTTCAAATTCTTTATGGAATCTAATGAAATCTTTTCATTAGCATTCTAATACGTAAAATGAAACACTTTATCATTTCAGATTAAGGTAAATGCCTTAGAAACATAGAATCATAGAATGGTAAGGTTGGAAGGAGACCTCAAGGTTCATCTAGTTCCAACCCCCTGCCATAGGCAGGGACACCTCCCACCAGCACAGGTTACTCAAGATATCCTACTGCAGTGACAACGCCTTTCTTTTTTTAAAGAATTGACATTTTCCATGTCTTTTTAAACCTATAAGTAAAATAAATAATAAAAAGGGGGGAAAAAAAAAGCGCATGGTATAATTGGAAAATTCAGGATACTAAACCTAAGCATTTTTATTGTCTGTTAAGAACATTGACCACAGGGACCACAAATTGCACTGGCAACCAAATTGCAGTACAATTGAAGCAAATACTGGGAACTACAGAAATATATATATAAATGTATATTAAATGCATATACATATGTACACACACATACATACACCAATAAAGGCAAGGCACAAGGTTTATGAACTACTTCTTCCATTGCCAGCCTCTAACCACTCATAAATGCTCTTCCAAGATGTTTTGCATCGATGTTTTCCAAATTAGATTCTAAATATTAGTTTTTCCTTTACTACTAAACAACATTTTATATGCAAGACCATGCTTCAGTGAACTTCTCTCGAATAAAAACCAAGCAAAAAAAAACAAAAACAAAAAAACCAACAACCAAAAAAAACCCCCAACCAAACAGAAACAAAAACCAAAAACCCATGAAGAGAAAAAACAAACCAACCAGATTCTGTGACAATTATTTCTGAAAACACATATTCTATTTCTTTCCAAGTAAAACTGATGCAGAATAATGAATTCAGAAAATTATTTACCTTTCTTGTCATCGAAGTACAGTGTCTGTTGAGCTGGATTCGACCACTGGAGGGAGGTGTTATCATTTTGATCGACCCTGCAGGTCAAATTTGCTGTTCCTCCTTCAACGACCGTGACGTTCTGCGTAAGTGGAAACTGCCCTTGGCTGCCTGAGGAAGGAAGGGAAGGATAGAGATGGGAAGAGAGTAAAGAGTGGGGGGGAAAAAAAAAAAAAAAAAAAAAGTAAGCATTGAAGTTGTAGAAATTAATTTATTGCAGCAGCTTTGCATAGATGACAGTTCCTGAATTCGGCATGATCTATTGTGATCAAAGAAAGGTAGTATGATAATATTTTTTAAAATATATTTGTAATATATTTGTAATATATATAGTCTCTGTGTCCAAGAAACAGTTAGATTAATTTTAAAAATAAGGATTTTTTTTTCCTCCATGTATATCATACATGGAGGAAAAAATACATACATGATACTAGCTCCATTGTTTGCTCAATCTACTATGACTCCTGGACCAGAAACAGAAGGAGAAGAGCAAGGGTTAAACCGACCTGGCAGGATTTATGCCCTACCAGGACATATACTAATTACTTTTGGAGAAATACTCTACAGCTATCTCCTCAGACATTCCCACACATCAAGGATATTCCTCTGCATAAGAGCTATTGAGCTACATACATACATACATACACAGATGTCTCAGTGCATACAATATAGTTAAATGGCTACTGAAAATATCACTGAAAGTGTAACAGATCCACATAGTATTTTAAAAACAGGGTGAGAGGGAAGCCTTTACTCCTTGTTTCTTTGTATACTTTTAAAAGAGTTCTCAGGAGGATGCTTTTCCTGACAGGTTTGGAAAGTTTGTAGAGAGCAAATGCAGTGTGACTATAATATTTGATATTTCCTTTGTTGAAGGAATACAACCTGATTTGATATGAAAATGGAAGTGATGATGTAGTAGGTCTCTTTCACATCTGTGATTCCATTGCAGAGCATTATGAATCACATTAAGTGCTTGCTGAAAAGTCACTAGGAAGGCTTCCTAATACCTCTACACAATGCGGAGCCATATCACCCAGGTTCTTGAATCAGAAGCATTTTCAATGGCCTAGACTAAAGTGTTTATGCATTGTTAGAATAACACACCCCTTGCCAAACAGCACAACACATTCTGGCAAACACAATTCCAGCAAGCTAGCATGGTAAAAACACAGAGGTAATTTTTAACATCAATGGGGAAAGAAAAAATCATTTATGAGCAAAATACAGAATTATCTGGGAGATATACTGAGGCATTGAAGAATAGAATGCAAAAAGAAATTAGAATCCAATAGTCTAAATCAAATAAATGCTTCTTTTATCTCTTCCTTTTATACATGTTCTTTTAATAGAAGATCCACTCAAGGATAGGTAATGCTGCTACCATAAATAGTATGCCATGATTGACATTCAAGTGGGATGTGTCAGAAGTGAAAAGTCTCTTTACAGTCCTACACAAATGAACGAGCTCATAGAGGTGTCGTAAGTACATCAAGGAAGTTATATATACAATATCTACTAATTATATCAATACTGAATCACCAATCCAGCATAAAACATTCACAGAAAAACCCTATTTTAGTGGTTGTCATCCAAGTCCTTCCCTGCTAAGCTAAACTGAGTCATGCCTTCTATACAGAAAGTAGGATAATAGAGAGGTATGATAATATATCTAGCTGTCCTGGTTTCAGTCAGAACAGAATCAGTTCTCTGTTCACTGATTTTACTTTTCAGCTCAGTCTTCTCTAAGTAGCTGCACTTTCTGAAGGCATATTTTTGCAGACAGCCTCTGCTTCCAGAAGTGACAAGGCTCTGTGTTTGCAGCTAGTACCACAGATTGGTGTGTGGACCAAGGTCACTGAAGAAGCTGATGCACTATGTTGGGAGTGCACATAATAAGAGACCACACCTATGGGGAGGGGCAGACAGGACAGATCACCATAAACTGACCATCAAGGTATTCCATTCCTTGTAGTTCATGTTCAGTATAAAGCTTAGGAATGACAAGGGTCAAGTTCTCTTCTTCAATGACCAGGTTCTGAGGAGGATACTGTCTGTTCTATTTCAATTCTGATTCATTAGTTCCTGAATCCAGTTCCAGAATTCAGCTCCTGAATCTGGTTCCTGTCTGCCAATGAGTCCCATCTGGAACTTAAAAAAATGCCTGCCCACAGTACCAGTGGTGACAGTAAAGTAACTGGCATCAGCAGGGTTGGGGTAGATATTGGGTTTGTATATATTTAATTCTATTATTTTCATTAAAGCTGTCGTAGTTTTCTTTTTCAATCCATAAATGTCTCTCCCTTTTCCCCTTTTTCTCCCATCTTGGGAAGGGAGAAGGATCAACAGAGAACATCTATCAGTTGAGAAGGGTCAAGAGAGAGCATCTATCACTTATTTAGTGCCTGGCTCAGCCCTTGTCACTGATACACAGCTTTTCAGATGACTAGAGCAAGGAATTACTAAATAAAAGATTAAAAACTGAACTTCTATTTCACCTGTTGATATTCTAGCCAGGTTTTGATAGCTGTTCATTTCCCTTTGTAAAATAATTCTGACAGGCTTAGACCTAGCACAAAAGCATCTACATCACTGAAACTTTTAGCATTTAGTTAGCCTAATACTCTCCACTGTCTTGGTTTAAAAGAAACAATCAAAAGATTTCCATCAAAACACAAGTCTGAGTAACTTGCATAATTTATGTGTAAATACCAATGTCCTGCAGATGTCTAAAGGTCCAAATTTAGTACGTACTGATATTTATTAGAAAAGAGTATTTATTATCAACAGGATAACAGATAAATGAAAAACAAGGAATATTGAAAACACCATGGCTAATTTAAATGCTGCAAACAATAAATGAAAAAAAATCTTGTGACATCCTCTGTACTGACACTTCATTAATCAAACCCTGCTTCTTGAAAACCACACGGTGAGAAATACTTGATGAGTGAAAAATCATAAACAAGGACCGAACAAAAAAAAAATAAAGAAAACCAGAAAAGATTTGTCATTTCCTTCCATTTCTCCTCTTTCAATTCCAATGTGTCAAGGAGCCTCAAGATATTGCATAAATTGCTTATCGCTTAAATTAGAATTTTAAAAATCCAGGAAAATGCACACAGCCTGCTATTACTTCCACTAAATTACAGACATCTTACCAAAGAAATAACCTTCCAAATATGAGTTGTGAATAAAAGGCTATGTGGGCTTAAATGTTTTTTGCATAAAAGAAGCAGTAAACAGAACCCAGCACCAGAGATTAGCACAGTGAAATCTGTCATTTACATTAAAGACTAGGAATGGAAAATAGTTTAATAAAGAGCTGCTGTAATGATTTAGCATCCAATTCATGGGATTTCAGAGGTCTCCCCAGAATTATCCTATATTCTCTTTCTGCTATTACAGCTCTTATCATGAAGGTGTCAGTGTATATGCAGCCTATCTTTTGCTAATGATTTTCAAGTCACAGACTTGTTTGACCAGAAGAGTGGCTAGTAAGTAAACTTCTCTGATGAACAGTTTAAATGGAAACTGTAGATGACATGATCTGATAAAGAACACAGAATCACAGAAACATTCAGG
Source organism: Ramphastos sulfuratus (assembly GCA_013399055.1). NCBI lineage: Eukaryota > Metazoa > Chordata > Aves > Piciformes > Ramphastidae > Ramphastos > Ramphastos sulfuratus. The sequence goes on along the minus strand of WBNM01043362.1, from coordinate 44,580 downwards.
TTGGAAAAGACCCTCAGGATCACCAAGTCCAAACAATAACCCTACTCTACAAGGTTCACCCTAAATTATATCCCTAAGCACCACATTCAAATGACTTTTAAACACATCCAAGGTCAGTGACTCATCCACCTCTCTGGGCAGCCCATTCCAATGCCTGACCACTCTTTCTGTGAAAAAAAGATTCCTAATGTCCAGTCTAAACCTACTCAGTCACAGCTTAAGGCCATTCCCTCTTGTCCTATCACTAACTACCTGTTAGTGAAGAGACCAGCAGCAGCCTCTCCACAATGTCCTTTCAGGTAGCTGTAAACAGCAACGAGGTCTCCCCTCAGCCTCCTCCTTTTTTCAAATCTCTCTTGTATTGAGGTGCCCAAAACTGAACACAATACTTGAGGTGTGACCTCACCAGAGCTGAGTACAAGGAGACAATCACCTCCTTACTCCTGCTGGACACAACATTTCTAATACAAGCCAGGATGCCACTGGATTTCTTTGCCACCTGGGCACACTGTTTGGTCATCATCAGCTGCTTGTTGATTAGAATCTCCAGGTCTCTTTCTGCCAGGCAGCTCTCCAGCCACACTGCCCCAAGCCTTGGGGTTGTTGTGGCTCAAGTGCAGGACCTGGCATTTGGCCTTGTTGAAGCTCACACCATTAATGTCGGCCAATCGATCCAATCTATCCAAGTCCCTTCGTAGATCCTCCCTATCATCGTGCAGATCAACACTGCCATCTAACTTGGTGGCATTTGCAGACTTACTGATGACACATTCTATGTATTCATCAAAACCATCAATAAAGATGTTAACCAGAAGTGGTCTCGACACTGAACCCTGAGGAACACAACTTGTGACCGGCTGCCAGCTAGATTTAACTCCACTGACCACCACTCTTTGGGACCATTTGTCCAGCCAGCGCATTAACCAGCAGTGCTGAGCTCGTCCAAGCCATGAGCAGTCACTTTGTCCATAAGAATAATGTGGGAAACATCATCAAAGGTTTTTTGGAAGTCTAGGTAGACAATATGCACAGCCTTTCCCTCATCTGATAGTCAGGTCATCTTGTCATAGAGGAGATCAGGTTTGGCAGGCAGGACCTGCCCTTCATAAACCCATGCTGACTGGGCCTGATCCCCTGGTTGTTCTCTGTGTGGTGTGTAAGCCTTTGAGATGAACTGCTCCATGACCTTCCCCAGTACCAAGGTCAGTCTGACATGTCTGTAGTTTCCCAGATCCTCCTTTTTTTCTTTCTTGTAGGTAGGTATTAGATTTGCCACCCTCCAGTCCCCTGGGAGCTCCCCAGTAAGCCAGGACTTCAGGTAAATAATGGAAAGTGGCTTGGTGAGCACATCTGCCAACTCCTTCAGCACCTTTGGGTGCAGTCCATCCAGACCCACAGACTTGTATGGGTCTAATTGGCAGAGCAGATCACTGAGCACTTCCTCATTTATTGTGATGACCTCATTCTGATTATCCTCCCTGACTCCTAATTCCTGAGGCTGGGTGTCCAGAACTGCTGGATCCAGTGCCAAAGACTGAGGCAAAGTAGGCATTGAGCACCTCAGCCCTCTCCTCCTTAGTCACTATGTTTCCCTCTGCATCCAGCAAAGGATGGAGATTTTCTCTAGTCCTCCTCTTGTTGTTAATGAATGTATAGAAACAAGTTTTATTATCCTTAATGGGCTGTAGCTAGTTTAAGCTCTAGCTGTGCTTTGGCTCTCCTAATTTTCTCCAAACAATTTCCTTTTCTCTGGCCACTCTCCTTCATGCTGATGCTTTGAAGCAAGAATTAAAAGTGAATCTAAAACATCCATCATACCCCTTACCAATAAAGAAGATGTTTGGATCTGCAGAAGGTGCACATAGCTTTGCAGGAAGCTTGGGGTGGAGAAAGAGGTGTAGAAAAAGCAGGCAAGATCAAAAGAGTGGATCCCACATGTCTTAATGAACTCCAAGATTATTAGTAAGCATTAGGAAAATTAAGATAAAGAAACATTTGAGATTTCATTTATTGTTTGTATAACTCGGGTTACTTCACTAGGGACTTTAGGGCTAGAAAGGCTGGAGAAGGATGCAAAACCTTTATTGGATAGATGATGGAAAGGATCAACATTATACCTTTAAACAGTGCTGTAAGTGTCGAAGAAGTGGGTTTATGCCACTAAAGATCAGAGCTGGTTCCTGCTGGGACTAACAGTACTTTGTGGCAGAGGCCTCATTTCTGTTAAATAGATAGGTAGAGACTGTGCTCAGAAAGCATGCCAGCAAAGCTGCCAGCCCATGCAAATGGCCAGTGGGATGAAGAACTCAGCGGTGGAAACAAGCTGTTCTCAGGTCACTGGCTCTAGTTATAGCTTCTTCTCTGCTCTGAAGAGCCCTCTATTATCAAATTTCACCTCCTTTTCTAGGCACTTAGAAACTCTGATCATATCACCCATTAACCTTCTCTCTGATGATCTAAATAAATTGAGCTCCTATGATTGTATTTTTTTTTAATCCTTTAATTAGTCTGTGCCCCTTCTCTATGCCCTCTTCAACCTAGAAACTCCACTGTAGAAGTTACAGAAGGAAAAGGTACAATATGCCACTTCTCTACCAGCACTTCATATTCTTGTTAGCACACACACCTAAATGCATGCCCTGGACCACAGGGTCAGACAGGGACCCAAGTTTGACTGACAGTCTGTCAGGATGCTAGTATTTTCTCTCAGACACTGCTCAAAAGACAATACCTCGTTCCAGTTCCCCTCCTGTAGCTCTTAAGATATGTGTTCTTATGTTCCATTGCACTGAAACTCCTCTTTCTCTGAGCCCAGTGACCTGTGCTCTTCATTATTTCATGTACCCACAGCCTTCGTGGCACCTGCAAACACCACTGGCAGCAACTGTGCTTCCCAGGGTGTTTCTAAAAATCAGCTCTGAAAAACATCTAAATAGTACAGTACCAACTGTTTTTCCCTAAGCAGACAGATGCACAGAAACATGACTGTTTAATGGTTGAGTTCTTATCTGTCATTACAATTTCACCTGTTTTTTCTAAACAGTTCTAATCTGCTTAATGCTTTTAAGGTTAGTTTTGAATAAGCTTTGCTTATTACTCCAAATTTCAAGTCAAAGGCCTTACAGCAGTCAAAAAGATTTTGAAGACTGCAGTTATGTTTGTCCATCCACAAGTGTAATTTAGGAAATCATGAGAAGACATCATTTTTTTCATGCATTCATTTAAAAATACATATTTTTTAAAAGTATAACAAAAACAAAATAATTCCTAATGAAGTTTTGTTTTTAAAGTGGAGCATGATAAAAGTTTATGCTAAGGCAGGCCATTTAGCCACAATCTAATATCCTTATTTCATTGAATGGTGGTGATAGTTTCAAGGAATTGTGTCTGACTACTAAGTAAAATCTCAGATTTCTAAATCTGGGATTTTGCAAACATTTGAAAAACATTCCTAAACAGACCCATGACTTCTCACATGAACTCAGACAATCCATTTAATCTGTGCTTTGCCAACAAATCTGCTGGAAAGAAATAATGATGCTTATTCAATTTGTTTTAAAAATACATTTAAAAGGATGAAGTTTTGTCTGGTTGGTTGGTTTGGTTTTTAATATCTATGTGTTTTCTTTTTCTTTCTCATCTGATTTTTAGCCCATAGTGTGCTGACGTGGGACAGAGAAATGTGTGTATCGGGAACGGGGGTTTGAGGCAGTGATGTTTTCATTTGAGTTTGGAGATGAAAATGCTTATTACTTTATTACTTGATTGCTACCTGTCTTAGTTGCACAGTCTACCTTCCAAGTCAGGCCACCTCACACACCGACAGGAGGGAAAGTAACACAAAAAACCTCTGGGTCTCTGGGTTGAGATAAGGAGCTTAGTGAGAGTCTGTACATTGATACAATTACCTTAGCAAAAGTAGAAGCAGTCAGCAATAAAATGGTTTCAGCCCACCCCAAGGCCACAGACAATCCAAAGGAAAAGACCAACACCCCAAACCTGGAAATCAGAAGCAGCAACTGGACCAGGAATCCTCTGGCGATACCATCTGAACTTCAAGCCCCAGTGCTGGCTTCAGCCAGAACTTTTCATGTTAAAGCTGGCATGACACAACTATGGTAGTGAATATTCATCAGCAGATTCTAGTCAGCTCCTGACACTACCCATCCAGCTTTTCTTCTTCACAAGAAATGGTTGGCAATGACAAACTATGCCAGCAGGTAGATCAATCAAACCCATATGAATCATAGAATGGTAAGGTTGGAAGGGACCTCAGGGATCATCTAGTTCCAACCCTCTGCCATAGGCAGGGACACCTCCCACTAGCACAGGTCCCTCAAGGCCTCGTCCAACCTGGCCTTGAACACAACCTCCCTGGGCAACCTGTGCCAGTGTCGCACCGCCCTCACTGCAAAGAACTTCCTCCTAGCATCCACTATATAATATACAATTATGTTCTGCTCCATGGCCAAACCTTTAGGCAACTCAAACAATCTTACTGTTTGTTGCCTGGAGAATACTAATGTAGTGGTTTGAACCNGAGTCTAGTCTGGCTGATTTTTTTCATAGTATGTGGGGGTGGGTAACTCCCAAACCATCACATCTTTTATGCATGTATATGTGTGTGTGTATGTATGTATATGTATCAAAATCATGAATGAGTGCTTCATTTCCTGCTCTCCCTCTGGCTTTTCCACTCCTTGAGCAGCTGTGTTTTTGCCTGCTATGGAATTTAGATGGGTGTTCCTCCCCTTTTTCTTTCTGTTCTCTATATATACTGGTGTGATCTGATACCTTCGTAGTAAGGGAGTAATTATTCTGTGTAAATCAACTAAAAACTCTTCCTCTGCCTTTTTTCCCCCTCCCTTTCTTATTCTCCTGGTAAGGAGAAATGAGACAGGTGACAGGAGGGGGATTCTGGGGGGAACTGCACAAAACAATTACAACTAATAAATAAAGAATGAAGAGAAAAATAAAAATAGTACTAGTAGCCCACATTACAGTTCCCTTGCATCTAAGAGGAAGCAAGAAGTTTCATTGAAAAAACACTACAAGGTGATATGAAGATAAGCTACAATAAGCAATGATGGTATTGTAAAAAGAAGGTGGCATCTAGACACCACTGTCACCAGGCTGTACCTCAGTCTCTCTGCTTACTTTAGGAAGCTTTGTTAGCAAAAACCATCTCAATGACTTTGACCAAGTGGAGCTATAGCTAACTATCATAGGTTATTTTCATGATGGTTTGTTGAGGACCCATTTGTTCTGCTTTCCAGTAGAACTGACAGGCTCGTATCTTAGGAGCCAGAAGCTGTTTTCAGACAAGAAAGGCCCTTTTTTTTTGGTTGGTTTTTTTTTTTTTTTGGTTGTTTGGTGGTTTTTTGGGTTGTTTTATTGTGTTGGTTTTTTTTCCACCCAGAAATAATGGCTCAATTGCTTTTACAGACTCCAAACCTAATTTTTATCTCAGTATGTGACAAGACTTTGTGGAATAATTACAATTATTTGGTCCAGTTTGAAAACATTCATTTCATGAGTTCATCTCATGTTTATTTATGTTTGGGTATTTCACTTTTTGCAATTAAAATGAAAGCTCTGTAATGATTTCAACACTTCCATAAGATGCTTGGGTTATACATTCTGATCAGTTTACCAGGCTAAATATAAAGGTGACTTGGTGGGTGTAAGCACTGAAAAAAACAAACCTTTCTTTACTTCCTTTCCTGCAGAGATCTGCTTTTGCAGAAAACAGAATTTCACAGTATCAGTGCAACAAGCTTTGCCTACTCATGTCAAAACCCATAAAAAGAAATAGGTCTGGAAAGGTGGGACTGTCCCCAGCAGGGACTGAACAAGATGTGACAGCAGTGAGTTAACAGTCTTTTGGTACATTGGCTGTACCTTTACTTGCTAGCCTGCTCAGCATCTCTATGAGGTAAATGAAGTTTATCATTGTATGTGAGGGAAAGAATAGACCATACAGTTCTATTAATTCATTTCAGTCTTCTGTAGAACTACAAACCTTTTAGTTGATACCTTTATACCACAATGTCAGTCAACATCAGAACCCATAAAAAACACAAAACTATATGAGGGGAAATAACAAAAATAAATCTTGAGAAAATAGTTTTTCAAATCAATCAGATGTCTTAATATTGATTTAAGTAAGACTAGGTTCCAAAAGAAAGAAAAAAAACAAACAGGACCAAACAAACAAAAAAGTCCCAACGAATCAACAACAGCAACAACAAAACCCAAAACAAAAACCCCTCCAGAACAGAAAAAAACCTCAACAGAGTAGATATTTGGGTGCTGAGAAAGCAGCTTACTAATTCTAATAGCAGCTTGTATCTGTAGGGAGAATACATTAATTCTGGCCTTCTCTCTCAGCAAAGGAACAAAGACATTAGAAACAAAAGCCAGTATGATGAAACATTTAAAAATTCTGAATCAGTTTCCTGAATTTCTTTCTTCATTTATATATGAAATAAAGCAAACATCTTTCCAAGGAGACAAAATGCTATTAGCTTGTCTTTATCTAATTTAAAGAAAAATGATACTGTGAATAGCTGGAAGCAGCCTCAAGATTATATACCCTGGTGCTCATGACTGACTTCAATCACCCTGATATTAGCTGGAAAGATCAGGCATACTCAGACCTGAAAGTTCCTGCAGTGCATTGGTGACAACTGTCAGATGTAGGTGGTTGAAGAACCAACTAGGAGAGGTGTGATGTTGGACCTCATATTAACAAAGAAGGTCTCATTAAGGATGCTAAGGTAGGAGGCAACCTTGGCTGTAGTGACCACGAAATTATAGAATTTAGTATTGTTAGGGAAAGAAGTAGGGTAAATAGTAAAATTTCTACCCTGGGCTTGAAGAGGGCTAATTTTGTCCTGTACAAAGAACTACTTAAAAGTGTCCCATGGGCTAGGGCTTGACATGGTAAGGGGGCCCAAGAGTTAATATTCAACCACCACCTCCTCCAAGCTCAAGAAAAATGTATACCCTTGACAAAAAACTCTAATAGGGAAGGCAAGTAACCTGCATGGGTAATCAAGGAGCTGCTAGAAAAATTCAAATGGAAGAGGGAAGTCTACAGTAAGTGGAACAAGGGTCTGGGCTGGAAGGACTATAGAAATAGTGTCAAAACAGGTCAAGATGCAACAAGGCAGGCCAAGGCTCTTTTGGAACTAAACCTGGCTAGGGAAGTGAAAGATACCAAGAAGGACTTCTTTGCATACATCAATAGTAAAAGGAGGAATAGAGAAAGAGTGGGTCCATTATCAAATGAGGTGGGAGACATGGTGACAGATGATGTAGATATGGTACAATTACTGAATGCCACCTTTGCCTCAGCCTTCACTGCTAAGACCAGCCCTCAGGAATCTCAGACACTGGAGATAAGATAACTGGAGGGAGGTGGTCTCTCTACTGGTCAATGTGGACTGGGTTAGAGATTGTTTGGATGGAACAAACCACACAAATCCTTGGGCTCTGACAGGGTGCATCCATGAGTGCAGAGGGAGCTGGCTGACGTTGCTCTTAGCCTCTCCATCATTTTTGAAAGATCATGGTGAAGAGGAGAGGAGAGGTGCCTGAGGACTGGGAGAGTGTCAATGTCACTCCAGTCTTCAAAAATACCAAGAAGGAAGACTCAGGAAGCTATAGACCAGTCCACCTCACCTCTATTCCTGAAAAGGTAACGGAGCAGCTCATTCTGGAGGCCATCACTAACCACATGGAACAAAGGAGGGTTATCAAGAATAGCCAGCATGGGAAATTGTGCTTGACTAATCTGACAGCCTTCTATGAAGGCATGAGCAAATGGATAGACAAAGGGAAAGCAGTGGATATTATCTATCTTAACTTCAGCAAGGCAAGACTTTTGGTATCGTCTCACATAACATCCTTGTAGGTAAACTCAAAAAAGTGGATTAGATGATTGGACTGGGAGGTGGATTTGTCACTGGCTCAAGAATGGAGTTCAGAGAGTTGCGATAGGTGGTGCAGAGTCCACTTGGAGGCCTCTGGTCAGTGGTATTCCCCAGGGTGTCAGTACTAGGTCCTGTCCTGTTCAATATCTTCATCAGTGACATGAATGAAGGGGATGAGTGTACCCTCTGCAAGTTCACTGAGGATATGAAAGTGGCAGGGGTGGCTGACACACCAGAAAGCTGTGCTGCCTTCCAGTGAGATCTGGACAGGCTGGAGAAGCTGTCGAAGGTGAACCTCATCAAGTTCAATAAGGACAAGTGCTGAGTCCTGCGTCTGGGGAGGAATAACACCAGAAACCATTGCACACTAGGGCTTGTCCTGCTGGAAAGCAGTGCCATGGAGAAAGACCTTGAAGTCCTAGAGGACAGCAAGTTATCCATGGGACAGTGATCTGCCCTTGTGGCCAAAAGGGCCAGTGCCATCCTGTGGTGCATTAAGCGTGTCCAGCAGGTCTAGGGAGGTTGTCCTGCCCTTCTCCTCTAGCCTAGTGAGATTACACCTGGAATACTTTGTCCAGTTTCAGGCTCCCCAATTGAAGAGAGACAGAGGTTTGCTGGAGAGAGAGGATGACTGAGGGACGTGAACATCTCTCCTATGAAGAAAGACTGAGAGAACTGGGCCTGTTTAGTCTTTAGATGAGAAGACTGAGAGGGGATCATATCAATATCTAAAAATATCTGAGGAGTGGGAGTCAAGATGAAGTACCAGGCTCTTTTTGGTGGTGCCAGTGATAGGTCAAGGAACCACAGGTACAAGCTAGAACATAGAAGGTTCCACCTCAACATGAGGATACACTTCTCTATGCTGACAGTGACAGAGCAAGCTGCACAGAGAGGTTGTGGAGTCTCCTTCATTGGACACTTTCAAAATACACCTGGACATGATCCTGTACCACCTGTCATAGGTGATCCTGTTTCGGTGGAGGAGTTGTAGTCTATGATGTCTGCATGTCCCTTCTGATTTAATTACACTAAAGTAGGAAAAACTGACATCTATATTAATGTGCAAGTTCTTCTAACTTTCTAAACAGAACAAATCCATTCCACTATTTTTTCAGCACAGTTACCATATAAAAAGTTAGCGACCTGGAAATTCTGAAGGAGGAAAGTACAGAAGAAGTTACCAGCTCTATTTA
>WBNM01043362.1:0-35264 GCA_013399055.1 Ramphastos sulfuratus | reverse complement strand
CCTGGAAGCCTTCTCTTCTCCAGGCTGAAGAGCCTCAACTCTATAATATAATATAATATAATGATTTCCAAGAATGATCTTAAGAATGTAGTATAACATTGACTTCACATTAAATAAGACAAATTGACTCTTGATACATAACTGCTTGCTTTGCTTTAGCCTAAAAGACAAGAAAACAATGTAGCCTGCATCCCAAACTGTTTTCATACAGCATTTTTAAAGAAAGAGATTTTTTTTTTCTGAGAACAATTTGATACACCGGTTCAATGGTCTTTCCTAACTTGCTGTTTTAAATAACAATAATTTAGTCTCATCTCTTGATAGCACACACTTTTTAGATTTTTATCTCCAGAGAAAACATCCTGTAAATTGTTTGCTTACTGAAGAAGCAGTGTTTAAAAAAGAAACAAAACAAAGAAGAAAAAGAAAAGTGTGCTCTGATAACTATCACATGCCCCAGTAACAAAACCACTTGCAGAGAAAATAAGAGTTAATAAGAACACTGCAGAAACTTATTACAGAATGACAGAGTTTTAGGAGATAGAGAAGAAATAACTCAGAAAATAACTGTTACCCCCAATCTGTGTGCATTCAAGGTCACTGGGCTTTTAAAAATGTTTAAGTAATTACTAAAGTAGTCCAAAGGACAAGAGCATGCTGGTACAGTCCCTGATTTCAGACTATAGCATTTATGTTAGAGGACAATAATAGAGAAGTAGGAAGCCTTTGTTCCTTCCTTCAGTGCCTGTGTTTCAGGCATGTGTTTCTTACAATGGTAGCTAGCTCAAGATAAAAGTGATTCGATTTCTGTTTCAGTGAAATAGATTTGAGAAAATTACATATTGAAGTACAATTATTCCATAAAGAAAAACAGGAAGAAGTGTGAGAGACAATGGGATAAAAAGTACGTGCAAACAGTGCTACTTCCTAGAAACCTTACCAAAATTACTGGGTTTGACTCTTTTCTGACTATCACCATGGTATTATTTGCTTGTGAATGAGGAATGGTATCCAGGGATTTTACTTCTTCTGAAAGGAAGAAAAGGCATTCCTCTCCACAATGCTAAATTCCTGATGGAAGTTTCAAACCCAAAAATAATTAGAGTGAGCTTCATCTTCCCACAACTGTGATAACAGACTGCTGAAGTCTCCTAAGTGCAAATACAGTTTCGAGCTTTGCATCACTTTTTGCTTTAAAGTGCTATGCTCAATACTTTGTGCTTCCACAGATTGCAAAAGTTCTTTTTTTCTCTAAAAAAAAAGAAGGAAGGTGTTCAAGTTGAACATGAAGAATGAAGAATTGGGCACTTTTATTTCTTCGAGGGTCTGAGCCTCACTGTCACCACATTTCCATTCCTATATAACGACATTTTCCTACTTCACAACAGGGCTCCAAGGAGAAAAGGCACAAAAGAATTGCACAGAAGCCAGGTAATAGGATAATGTAAGAAATATATAAAGCTGTGGTGGAGACAATTCTACCCTCTCAAACCCACATCTTGTTACAAAGTTAGAATATACCATGTGCTTTCTTCTCCCCTAAATCCAAGTATCTCATCAAACTATCTGGTGCTTCTTGCAGGTAACACAACCAAATAAAGCAAGGTAGATCTCCTCTCACAGCAGTCAGTCTAGAACCTCAATTGGTTTATGTCAGTAACAAGCACTACCAACTTCACATTAGTTATGTACTTGGCTCTTTGCCCTAATGTACTTTCTGTTTGCCCTTTGTACTTTGTTACAGTTTATTACTTCTCTGTTCAACCTTCTCCTCTGAATAACAAATTAAAATGAAGTTATTGAGTTCTGGAAGTGTAATTAAAAAAAAAAAAAAAAAATATATATTTACTGAAGAGCCATAAACATGTGACTTACCAAAGTTTTAAGAACTGACTGACAGCCACACTCCATAGGGTTCTTGGAGGTGCACAAACAGGGCTTTGACTTTTGTCTTTACATGAATGTGTTCTACTGCTTAGAGCAGGTTTAGGACAAAAGCGACTGAGTGACAGAACTGAAGATAGGGCTCCAAATTTTTCAGAAACAGAGTAATATATAAAGACATAATGAAAATCATATTTGGAAATGTAGAGCATAAACNCAAAAAAAAACCCCAAAAACATTTCTAATAGAAATACCCATGAAATGCAAACAATATTAGTCCATCTCAAAAGACCTGAGTTTTTCAGAAAATAGAGGAAAGTTCCTATGTTGCCCAAGGTAGGCCTGTCCCACATCAATGTAATACTAGTAAAACAGTAGCCAGAAAGTCTATAGCGCTTTTGTTTGCTATGTCACAGTTCTGTATTTCAGTTCAGAATAATAAGCAATTAATGCTACTAGTTCCTCAGATTGCTATCTTAATACCGTGATTTGTGGGCCTCAAAAATTGACCATCACACTGTAGCATACAATCTAGAGGCAGCACTATGCCTGAACACTGCTTAACTGTCTTCTGATTAATTGCATACCTATAGTAAATAATCAGTTAAAAGTATAAATACTCTGGTTCGGACATTCTTTACTTTCACTGCAGAAAGATTCAGGCAAAAGGAATAATTAGAAGTTTCAAGCAAAAGATCGACCTCTAGTTCTCTGTGCAGGACACTAAAGCATTTAAACTGGCAAAGGGGAGATTTAGTCTGGATGTTAGGAGGAAGTTCTTTGCAGTGAGGGTGGTGAGACACTGGCACAGGTTGCGCAGGGAGGCTGTGGCTGCTCCCTCCCTGGAGGTGTTCAAGGCCAGGTTGGAGGAGGCCTTGAGTGACCTGTTCTAGTGGGAGGTGTCCCTGCCTATGGTAGGGGGTTGGAACTAGATGATCCTTGAGGTCCCTTCCAACCTTACCATTCTATGATTCAATGATTTACTCAAATGGCTATAAAAGGATGAGATGAACTTAATCTTACTAATTTTCCTCTCATGGCTGTGACAAACCCAGGGTGGCTCATACCCAGCATCTCATCCCTCAGACAGCGATTTTGTGATACGTATGCCAAAAGTTTTAACATCAATTATCATTCTGATGCGCAACAGGAGGACAGGAAAACTACAGGAACCAAAACGCCTTGGGAAGGTTTACACCTAGATAGTAAATCTGAAAGTGTGCATCCATGCAAGCCACCTAACATACGTTGTGGGTTCTTTATGTATCACATCAAACAACTATTGTCCAATGCAATGGTAAAATATAATTGATATTTACTGTCACTGTAATTTCAATACAAAATATTAATAGAAATAATCCATTAGCAAATACTTATAATGGTTCTAAAACTGACTGCAATGAAATGCAATCTAAAGCACATAATTTTCACACATTTTCCATCCTGTCTCAATGTGTTGTCATTACAAGTCACAGATGTTTGGCACTGTGATCCCATGACCCAGACATTTGCCCTCTTAAGGTCCACTGCACTCTAACAAGTTCGAAAAAGCCCCAACCAAATAACAACAACAAAATAAATATAATAATAATAATTTAAAATAAAAGATAATTTAAAACCCAGTGCACTCTGGCCTGGCACAGCATGTTCTGCTTTGGACATATGGTCATGAAGCCTGAATGAATAGTTTGTGTGAGAGATGTTTCTTTCCAGTTCTGTACACTCAAAATATCTAGAAATGCTGAGAAGTATGCACAGACTTACATACTTATACAAACACAGTGCAAATTGTGCCCACTCATTAAAGTACACCATGAAAATAAGTTCTTTTTACTTAGACAAACACAAAACCAAGAACTACTTAAAATGATCTCAACATGGGTCTGTAGATACATATTTTAATGACCTTTAAGGGGCCGTTTCAACCTGATGCATTCTGTGACTGTGAAAGTAGCTTGGTGAACACTTCTGTCAGTTCTCTCAGTACCCTTGGGTGTATGTCATCAGCTGCCATAGACTTGTGTATGTCTATGAGACATAGTGGGGTCAGCAGTCTAATGATCATCTCCTCCTGGATTGCTGGGGCTTCATTCTGCTCCCCATTCCTATCATCCAGCTCAGCAGACTGGGTATCCAGCAAACAACTGGTCCTACTACTAAAAACTTAGGCAAGGAAGGTATTGAGTACCTCATCCTTGAGTCATCCTTGGCCCCTCTGCATCCAACAAAGGACAGAGATTCTCCTTAGGCATCCTTTTGCTGCTACTATATTTGTAGAAGGATTTCCTATTCTCTTTAAGAGAACCCAAACTAATTTCAAGCCGGGCTTTGGTCCTTAAGATTTTCTCCCTGCATAGCCTCACAACAACTTTGTAGTCCATCTGAGTGGCCTGCTGCTTATTCCAATAACCTGTGCTGGTTTGAGGCTAATTGGAGTATTTTAACAAGAGAAATCATAGAATCATAGAATGGTAAGGTTGGAAGGGACCTTAAGGATCATCTAGTTCCAACCCCCTGCCATAAGCAGGGACACCTCCCACTAGTACAAGTTACTCAAGGCCCTGTCCAACATGGCCTTCAACACCTCCAGGGAGGGAGCAGCCACAACCTCCCTGGGCAACCTGTGCCAGTGCCTCACCACCCTCACTGCAAAGAACTTCCTCCTAACATCCAGTCTAAACTACCCCTCTGCCAGTTTAAACCCATTGCCCCTTGTCTTGTCATTACAAGACATTGTAAATAGTCCCTCCCCAGCCTTCCTGTAGGCCCCCTTCAGATTAGATCAGTGGTCGTGAGAACAACATAGTAGTGATGTCTATATCAATCATTTATTCTGCTGAGGAACAGAAAAACTCAAAATATAAGATATGGCACTGACTTCTTACTTCTTGGGTCTCTGTCCTTGGCTGGATCTTGTCTTAACTCCTTTGCATGAAACCTATGTAACCTGATCTAACCATTTCCTTATAACTCCTTGTTGTCTTGTTGACAGCCCAATTCAGATCTCTGCAGATTTATCATGTGAGCTATATGGAGATTTATCTGGTTATTTCTGAGATAAGAAGTGAGGGGGAAAGGAGGTGAGGCTGGTCAGGAGTCCTCCTGGGCAGTCTGGCTGCTCAGGAGGGATTTTGAATTTTCTGTACTACTTTTAACTTGTATGTAAGTGTAAATATCTGTATATATTGTGTACATATGCTTGTATATTTTGTGCATACTGTAAATATAGCTTCATTCCTTAATTTCCAGCTGGCTGAGTTAGTCTGGGTAATCTAGTGGGGGGAAGAACTCCCAAACTACAACACAACCATAAAATCTTCTTTTCACCCTAAGCTGCAACCAAACCTCTCTATCCAGCCAGCTCAGCCTTCTTCCCTCATCTTTCAGCCCATGGGGATGGCCTGTTCCTGTGCCTTTAAAATTTCCTTCTTTAAGAACGTGCAGCCTTTCTAGACTCCTTGTCCCTTCAGGACTGCCTCCCAAGGGACTCTGTTCACCATTCTCTGAAAATGGTCAAAGTCTGCCTGCTGGAGGACCACGGTGGCAGTTCTTCTGACCCCTTCTGCAGTGTCTGATCACTGTGGCCTGAGATAATGATAGTTACAGGGCAGTACTGTCCTAAAGGTGGGAAATAACCTGCCTGCAGATCTGGTTTTGATCTGAACAGATGCTTGTTTACTAACTTTGTGTTGAACAACACATAGGTGCATTCTAGTTGGGAATGCTCCGTGAAGAAAGTAGTTCAGATTATCACAGAGCAAAAGCCTGAACAATTACTACAAGTTTTTTGACTTCTGATCATCTGTATAGTCACAGTTTTCATTACTGGTGATTTCATCACCATGTTAATATTTACTTTCTTTGTCTCTCTAGCACAGAGGAGATCTTTGAAACTCAGCTCTGTTTAAGCTAATGAAACAACAGTTTTAATATTTGATCTACTGTGCCCCCTGCCCTCTTCTGTTTACACAATAGAATGACATCAGGAATTTGGTCTGGAAGGGGACCACTGTATATGGTTCTAGCAGCCTTTTCGAGCTTAAATTTGCACCAAAGTACAAGCAACAAAATTAAGCACCAGAAGCCAGGCTTATACTGAAGAGATCAAAAAGCAGTTTACACCGAGCAAGGATATATATTTTCCTTTGTCTTCTACCTTTGTGGTTTCAAAATGTGATCTTTTTCTCTGTCTTGACTAAGAACAGCCAATTTCCTTCAACAACCACTTTCCCAAAGACAAAGGAGACTTTAGGTGCAAACTTCTAGAGCAAAGGGAGTACCTTCTCAGATGCCTGCTTTTCATCAGATTTCCTCTATAAACCAAGGTAACTTGCTCCAGTTAGTAGATATTAGAAGATTAGGATCGCATCTGTCATGGTAGGCCTAATCAGGCCAAAACGGGCTTATACACGTCCTGGCTTGCCCAGAGATGTTTTTCTGCTCTCCCTCCTTCTGTTTTGGGGAGAAGCAACCAGAGGAAAGACCACAAAGAACCTGGAGCCACTGAGTCTGAGGACTGTGGCTTGCCCAGACTTGTTTTGCATCCTGCGGTAAACAAGGTACACAGGCTCAGCTTGTGTATGCCTTGTGCAAGGCTGTGTTCTGCCCTAAAAAGGGTAAAGCAAGCCTATGGCTTCAACTAATATGGTCAGTCTTGGCTAACTGCCATCCTGATTGGCTGTTCTGTGTCCAAAGGCCCATTAGTCTCGGGCTGTATTGATAAAAAGAGATGAGCAGGTGACACAATGTGCTCTCCCCTTGTATTCATGCTTGCTTCTTGCTAGTGCCTTATTGCATCTTGAACTGCCTGGAAACTGCCTTCCAAGAGTTTACCAGGAACAGGCTCTAAATGCCTCCATGTGATTGGCCTGCACAGGCAGCGTGACACCATGCTGAGACTGCACATGACTGCAGCTGAAAGTCTTCTGCCAAGAAGGGAAGTCCTGGAGATACACAGATCACCCAGAGAGATCAGCGCCAGGTCAGAGATTGTCTGCCTCTTTCCCCCAGCAGTCTGTGAAGCCTGGGAAGAATCAGAAGTCTCAGCGGCTGACAAGACAGTAACAGAATTCCCTGAAAGCTTTTGGGTACTGCCTGAAGCTGTAGCCCGCCCTGCCAGTCAGGAAATAATATTTGCGAGTAGATACTTAAATCCTCTTGTAATTCACCATTGCCTTCTGCCAGAAGCAGAAAGGACTTCCCTGATTTCATCTAGTGGGCAAGCAGAGTATTGACTGCAAGCGGTACACTGACCACAGCCACCTTCTCTTCCAGTTCAACTGAGTTCAATTAATGTTATATATATTATTGTTAGTTACTTCCAGATCTTATGTTATTACCTATATAAAGTTTCCATGTCCGTGCGAATAACCAATTATTATTAAAATTAGTGGTCAGGGTGGTGAGAGTTCTGAATATTGAATATTAATAAACCATATTAATTTTGGAGAATTTTACCTCACATCAATTAATTACCCCTCCATAACAGCATCCTATTCTTTCACGTGCCTGTTCTCTGCTGAGTGTTATGTCTTGCAGATGTGGTTCTAATTTTGTGCATTTTAGGTATCACTTTACATAAAACTACATAAGATTTTGGTGTACTTTGAAATAAAATCACTTACTCTGCTGACTTACTTTTTTTTCTCTCTATGGTCTATGAAATATCTATTGATATGGTACTGCTGATCTGCAGCAGTTCTCCCCAATGACTTAGGCCAGCAAGCTGCTCATGAATCTAGCAGATGTTTCAGTTGTCTAGGCCAATGGAAACCTTATGGACCCTTTTTTCTTCATCTCCTCCCAGGAGCAAATGTTAGTACAGCAGATATCTGGCTGTGTGCCATGTAGCAACAGAGACAGGAAAAAGCTGCTGTGGCTTCACTAAGCATGGTGCTGTTTACTGATGTCCTCTCTAAGAGGTTTATTTACAAATGCCACACTTTTCATATTTAGCAAAAGGTTTTTTTTTTTTTTAAATTATTATTTATTTGTCTTTATTTTATGGGTTTTTTTGTTTGTTTTGGGGGTTTTTTTTTGTTTGTTTGGTTTTTTTTAATATATCCTTAGACTTTCCTTGCTGTTCTACTGAACCTCAGATGAATGTACAGGTATAAATTAGAAAGATACATTCCTATGTAGGAGGAAGTTCTTTACAATGAGGGTGGTGAGGCACTGGAACAGGTTGCCCAGGGAGGTTGTGGCTGCTCCCTCCCTGGAGGTGTTCAAGGCCAGGTTGGACGAGGCCTTGAGTGACCTGTCCTAGTGGGAGGTGTCCCTGCCTATGGCAAGGGATTGGAACTAGATGATCCTTGAGGTCACTTCCCAACTTACCATTCTATGATTCTGTTTAGCCTTCTTTTTTCCCTGCCACTAGAAGTTTGGAAGTGCCTAAATGCAAGTTGTATTTAGCATTGTGTCTCTAAGAGATTACACAGCTTGTGTCAAGGATACTGTTTGGGGGATTTAGGTACAAAAACAATTTACTTAGAAAAAAAATTGTAAAAGGTTAATTAAATGAAATTGCATGAATGAATTCTCCAGCTGCCCTCAAAAACAGCTATACAGAACTTTTTTTTTTATTATTATTATTACTTGACCTAACTTTCACAGTGAGATGGAAGGAACAGTCTGTTATTCAATCCTCTAAGTTCTTATTTTAGAGCCTCTCTCCTGTGTTTTTCTTTTTTTTTTTTAATATATATATATATATTATTTTGTGACCTTTAAATCTCTTTTATTTGTGAGAGTTTAACATGGGATCTATCATTTCCGGTGGCCTACGAACAAAAAACTTTAACCCAAATATCAGTATTTGTTTGAAATTCTTGTCCCTACTGTTCTTAAAGGTAAACAAGCTGGTATGATAAGAAGAATCAGCAGAAAAAACAAGTACTTCTAGATACATGCATTTGTTAACCTGCTCTCATGAGCCTGTTAAATTCTGGCTCCTTAGAAAACATAAAGGGACAGAACAGCAGTAGCTGTGTAAGGCCAATGGCAGAACAAGGAACTTGGAACTGACTGCTGCATTTCTGCAAGAGGCAGTAAAATAATACCACCAAGTTCTGTGTCACCTGAACTGAAAACTTTGTCTCCTTTTAACTAAAGAAGCCTACTGTATGTAGGTCAATCGACCAACAGAATAACTTTACTCATCAGTTGTTTTCAATATGAAAAATTACATACTTCTTGGGAAGTAATTCCAACTCCTTACAACAATAGGAATGTCAATGCAACCACAAATGTTCTGTCTTCCTTGAAATCCTATCTGGGTATGTCCTGTTACACAAAGAATCCTACAGGACATGGAATGAGAATCACTGTTTAATTTGGAATTTTGCCAAATTAATTGGGGTGAGTAACTCCCAAACCATCACAACACTCTCATATTTTTATATATATATATATATAAATAAAAATTTTTATTAATAGAAAAGTAAATCCAAGGAGCTACAATATAATTGCAATATAATTGCTTTAGCACAGAAAAATTTTAGTGAATTTTATAATGTGAAACGAGGTCTCAGGGGTTTTTTTTGTTTGCTTGTTTGTTCTTTCTGTCTTTTTTTTTTTTTTGGTTGGTTGGGTTTTGGGTTTTTTTGTGGGGTTTTTTTTGTTTTGTTTTGTTCTGTGTTTTAGTGTTTTTTTGTTAAATCCACTGAAATGTAAGAAATCAGCAAGTATATTGATATGTGCATTAAAGTAATTTTCTAGATCAGTGAATCCATGTCAGCAATGGTTGAATAGGTTTCCTACTTGGCTGTAAGAATGTTTTAGATGAAGCCTTTTAGTTTATAATTTACTGAATTATTCTAAAGGTTATTTGGTACCTAAAAAAAAACATTGACTTGAATGACTTCTAGAAAAGACAGAACATGCACATAGTGGAGAAAATGTCTTGTATCATACTTGCAGGACAGCCAAAAAATTCCATCACTGGTTACATTAGCATTACCTTACTTCCTGCATGTCACAAAATGAATTAATGCAAATATGGTTTATTTTTCAGGATTAAGTTACAACATTATTTTCTCATGACCACGAGGCAGAAGCCTTTTAAAGCCCAGCAAGGAAAGTGGCTGTGATTATACATGAGGAGAGAAAGTGTAGCACAGGTGAAGGTTTGCTTGCTGAATGACAAGCATCTTTGTGACAAGCTTTAGTCTTGTTAGCATCAGCATCAGTAGCTCAGATGACAAATCCACATGTGACTGTCACATGAAAAAGTGCCATACTCTCATGCCCACACAAAAATGAAACTCTGAGTTTACTAAGGTGTATTTCAATGAGATTCAGGAATTAAAAAACACAAAACAAAAACAAAACCACACAAAAAACAAACAAAAAAAAAATCCCAATTTATCAAGTGAGGATAAACAGTTTCCTTTGTGGTTTTCCATGTAGAAGGCAGCAATATTCCTGAAAGGAACATATGGAGCAACCACAGGTGTGCCATTTCCTTAATCACCCTAAAGGATGAAACATTTGAAAAACTAACAAAAACGTTGTTATGCAATTAGGAAATCCAAAGAAAAGAAGAATTTCTCAATTGCATCCATTACCATATAGCTGTCAGGTTAGCAGCCAGGCAATTTGGAAGATGCACAATCTCATGAAACATTGATGTGATTCTTCTTGCAGTTGTTTCTACTGAGTATTTGTTAATTACATCAGTATTGAGTGTTGACAGATTTTAGTTACAGACTAAAGGGCAAACAGAGCAAGTGTGAATGAAAATGCCTTGAAATATACAAGTTCATTTTTGAAAATGTAGGGGCTTGCCCACTGTGCTGGTTTGAGGCTAATTGGAATATTTTAATAGAGAAAATTATATTATAGGCTGTGAAAGGAAAACAATGGTGATGTCTGCTTCACTCATAGGCTTGCTGAGATGTTTAGGAATAAGAACTCAAAACAAAGATAAGGCAGTCTCTGGGGCACAGTGTCTGGGGCTGTCTAGCAGCTTCTGGCTTCTCCTCTCTGCCAATTAATTTCACTAACCACTTTTCTTCTAATCCCCCCTGGCCAATCCTCAAAATTCTCCTTGCCCATAAGGCAAACCTTGGGGTAAGGTATAGGGGTGGGGAGAAGGTGGAAGGGTAGTTGGGAGCCCCTCCTGGGGTCTCTGATTTCTGGGAGGGGAGTTGTGTTTCTGTATTACCTTTAACTTGTATATTTCTGTAAATATTCCTGTATATAGTGTATATATCTGCTTGCACATTGTGCTGAGCTGTAAATAGAGCTTCATCTCTTAACTTCCAGCCGGCTGAGTTTCTAGCCTGGGTCATTTTACAAGTGTGGCAGGGTGGGGAACTCCCAAACCATCACACCCACGATACTAGGAAAAGAAAAATCTCCAACTTATTAAGAAATTTATTACATGGTAGAGGAAGGTATCTGTTAAAATTCGCAAAACTGCTTCATCAGCTTCATTATCCAGAATTAAAAAAGAAACACACCAAACCAAACCACCACAAAAACAAACAAAAATCCCAAAACAAAAAACAAAAATCCCAAACCAACCATCAAAAAAACCCAAAAAACCAACCAACAAAAAACAAAACAAACAAACAAAAAAACCCCACAAATGACCCACACCAAAACCACAAAACCAAACCAAAAGAATGCCCCCCTCCAAAAATAAAAGAAAAGAAAACAAATACAAGCCAATCCACAAACCAAAACCCAAACACGGCAGTTATCACAATTAGCCTAACCAGGAAAATATATTTTCCCATTAGGGAAATGTAAATGCCAAACACCTCATTTGCATATCTGGGGAGGGGAGGAGGAGAGACAATGACTAACATCTGTTGCACAGATTGAGATGAGTAGACTATTTTCTGAACAGCAGAGTGCATTTCTCAGGTGAAGAAATGAATTAATGCGTTTCAAGGCGTAGTAATGTCAGTTAATTATGAGTTTTAGAACTTCCGAGTTTTAAAGTGAGTTTTAAAAATGCATTCCATAAAACTGACTCTTGGATTTAGGTCTTCAGAATGCATGTAATAATTTTAGCAACTTTCAATCACAATATATCCAATATGTGAAGAAGGTAAGGTTTTTGTGGGGTTTTTTTTCAGCTAGTTTTTGGGGTTTTGTTGTTTTGATATGGTTTGGATTGGTTTGGGTTTTTCCTTTAAATCTGAACAGTATAAAATGCCACACAAGTATATATGTCTGTTGCTTGCTTACATTTAATTAATGTGTTGTTTTTTTTCTACTTTGTTAGCAACAAGCACCTCTTTCTTGGCATTTGTTGATATGGCAATCAGAATCCCCACCTGAAAGACTATATATGAGAGGAAGGTAAGAGAACTGCCTCCCTCACCAAGTGCCTTTGAGTATCAAGATTTCTACATTTTCAATACTATCCTCTTGTTTAAGTACACTGACAAAGCAATCAAGTAAGTGCTTAGAAAACCAAGTGTTTTACTAACAGCATCAGTGCAAATTTTATACTCATGCATTTCTATGTTTGCTGCACAGGCTTCTTTGACTGCATCCATTATAGAGTGTAATGGTTTGGGAGTTACTCGACCCCCCCACTCTAAGAAAATCACCCAGACTAGACTCAGCCAGCTGGAAGTTAAGGAATGAAGCTCTAGTTACAGCTTAGCACAAGATACAAGCAGATATATACACAATAGACAGGAACAGTTACAGAAATATACAAGTTAAAGGGAATACAGAAACACAATCCCCCTAACAGAAATCAGAGTCCCCAGGAGGGGCACCCAACCACCCTTCCGCCTTCTTTCCACCCCTCTACCTTATCCCAGAGTCTGTCTTACGTGCAAGGTGAGTTTGGAGGATGGGCAAGGGGGGTTAGAAGCAGAGTGCTTAGTTGGGTTACACAGCAGAAAGGCAGCAGACACACCAGCTCCCAGAGAGACTCTCTACCTTATCTATATTTCTGTCCTTGTTTTTATACATCTCTGCAAGCCTATGTGTGAATTAGACCTCACCACTGTTTTCTTTTCACAGCCTATTATCTATTTTTTTTCATTAAACTATTCCAATTAGCCTCAAACCAACACATAGAGTAACTGGCTTTGTTCTCAAGTAGTTAGCTAAGAACATAAAGATTTGAAACTGTTTCATTTGGGAAGGGATGCTAATGATGTAACGGGGGATCTTCTGTGATGAAGTCATTCAAGAGTAAACAAAGTTATCCACTTCTGAGAACAGAGCACATGAAACAACAGAAAAGGTTATTTTGCCCATGATTCAAATATTTTCTCAGCCAATATTCAGCCTTAAGGCATCTGTCATTTTACTTTTTTTTTTCCCCACACCCCCCTCCCCCCGTCTGTAATGCAGTGCTCAGTGCTTTCTCTTCAGAACAGACTGTGGGAAGTAGCAAAGTGCTGCAGTACCAAGTCCTTCAAGAGCTCAATTACACTGTTTCTCCATTTCTGACCTAGAGCAAGCACACCTATATCTGCACTATACATTAATTTGCAGTGAACCCATCAGGATTAGTCTTTCTGAGCTTCCTTTGCAGAATCACAAACATAAAACCACATGAACTAAATGATTCAGGTAAACTAAATTCACATTCAGCCAGTGTGTATCTCTCACATCTGCCCTTTGAGTCAGGTAGGTGTGGGGTAGAGATTACTGAGATTAGTGAAAATCTAGCTTTTCCATAGCCTTGTACCTCTTGGTATTACAAGTGCTGTTGTACTCATAGAATCATAGAATGGTAAGGTTGGAAGGGACCTCAAAGATCATCTAGTTCCAAACTCCTGCCACAGGCAGGGACACTTCCCACTAGGACAGGTCACTCAAGGCCTCATCCAACCTGGCCCTGAACACCTCCAGGGAGGGAGCAACCACAACCTCCCTGGGCAACCTATGCCAGTGTCTCACCATCCTCACTCTAAATAATACCTTTTTTTAATTATTACTCACTTTTGGATGTTCTTCCTTCTGCTCAATACTGTTCAAAGGAACAGTAAGAATGATAGTGAAGAAGACCTCTTTTTAGCATGACATCATTTCAGCATCACACATTGTATAAAAAGCTCGAGTGAGTTCTGAGCACTACAGAATCACAGCCTATTACATGCACTTATAAATCTTTCTCATGGCATTCTTTGGACTTTCCATTCTTCAGTTCTCCCAGAATAATATACAGTGATGAAAATGGATTTACCAACACAGTAATGCCAAAATGAAGCAAAAGTCAGGACAAAGGTGGCCTGCCACAAGATAATCCCCTTCTAAATAGTCAGGGGCAAAAAAAAGAGGATTTGATTGTCTCAATTAATTTATGATTAAATCATGTCTAATTTAGATATTCTTCCATTTATAATTTATACTTTCTGCCATCAATGCAGTTGCCTTGAAGTCTTTTGTCAAGCATCCTTATCATGTACCACAATGTTGGATCAGTAAGTCTACCTTACTCTTTCATTGGCAGCAGACTTTAGAAGTTCTCTGCTGCCTTTCTCTAGGTGTTTATTTCCCCTAGCAAGTTCTTCTTACTTTGCTTTGTGTGCTGCTGCACAGCTTCAACTCTTAGACTGGCCTGACCTTAAACTGAATCTATGAAATTATTTGGTTTCACCAGTCCCAGGCTGGCTGGCTGGCTAACAGCTGAATCAGCACAACCAAGGTCATGAGGACTGGGAAGACTGTGGTATCAACTCATAAAAAGAAAACTGGTATCAAATCACATTCCTGTGTTTTCCAGTGTGCAAAAGAAACTTAAATGCAAACAGATGTACACAGCAAATAGGTGCTGCATAACGATGCAATATGATAATAAGAGACTACTCAAAAAACAAAGAGAGGGATCTCTTTCTTTAAATTAACACTAAATTTGCTCACTGAAACAACTTACAACAACATTTCACATGGAAAGTTGACAACTTTCATAGACCAGGAACAGTTGGTTGGTTTTTACTTAGGCATAATTCCGCCCCACACTTTGAGCAGAACAAAACAAGGCAGCCATTATGGTCTCCAGACAAGTTGTTGTTACATTGCCTGTTCAAGAGAAACACTGCTTCCAGGTAATTATTTTGAAATAACAAATTTGTTGTAGTTAGTGAATATCATTCCCCACATAGGAAATCTTCCTTTCTGAGTATATACAGGTCTGCAATGTCCTGTGTAAAAATATCTTTTAATGGTTTTGCTATGGGACAGCAGGAGGAAAAAAAGAATAAAACAAAAGCAGATCCTGCTTATGTTTTCAGTAAGGATCACTTCTGTATAGCTGTTATAAACCTAAACAGGCCCATAAAAATAACTTTATTTTTCTGATTCATCTAATCTTGAAAATAGGCAGAACAGCTCCATCCAAATATGTTATCAGGAAAAAAAAAATGTTTAAAATAAACTAATCTGCTCAGGATGAAATAAAAAGAAAAGAGGAAGGGAAGAAGGAAAGGAGGGAAGGAGGGAAGGAGGGAAGGAGGGAAGGAGGGAAGGAGGGAAGGAGGGAAGGAGGGAAGGAGGGAAGGAGGGAAGGAGGGAAGGAGGGAAGGAGGGAAGGAGGGAAGGAGGGAAGGAGGGAAGGAGGGAAGGAGGGAAGGAGGGAAGGAGGGAAGGAGGGAAGGAGGGAAGGAGGGAAGGAGGGAAGGAGGGAAGGAGGGAAGGAGGGAAGGAGGGAAGGAGGGAAGGAGGGAAGGAGGGAAGGAGGGAAGGAGGGAAGGAGGGAAGGAGGGAAGGAGGGAAGGAGGGAAGGAGGGAAGGAGGGAAGGAGGGAAGGAGGGAAGGAGGGAAGGAGGGAAGGAGGGAAGGAGGGAAGGAGGGAAGGAGGGAAGGAGGGAAGGAGGGAAGGAGGGAAGGAGGGAAGGAGGGAAGGAGGGAAGGAGGGAAGGAGGGAAGGAGGGAAGGAGGGAAGGAGGGAAGGAGGGAAGGAGGGAAGGAGGGAAGGAGGGAAGGAGGGAAGGAGGGAAGGAAGAAAAGAAAGAAAGGACTGAAGAAAGAAATCGATTGTATGATTTGGGATTTGTACAAATATTTTCAATTTTCTTATAAATGACATGGAAAAGAAAAAAATTACATCATCCACCAGTTCCGAGAGTCGCAGCTTCAATAAAGAAGAAAACAAAAACACCACCACAAAACATGAGACTTGTTACAGGACAGCAGGAAATAACAGCTCTTTTGTTCATATACAAATGAAAACGTGAAAGAAACAATTGTGTGTTGCATCGCTGCTTTCACTCCAATTCTTTTGTTCCAAAAGTCACATCTAACCCATTAAGCTGTTGCTACAAAAGCAGGAAAAGCATGAAAGCTCTATGCTGGTCTGTATTTGAGAACAGGCACAGAAAATTCAGTTGCTATTGTCTGCTCTAACTACTGCTGTTAGAGATACTGTTCCTTCAGGCTTCATATATGGTAGGACAACATCCCAGGGAAGAAAGAAAGAAAGAAACAAAAAAAGATAAAATCTACTAAATTGTCAATCTCTCTTGCTGCCCCCCACCCCCAGCAATGCCACATTTGTTGGTATGTGGCAAGCTCTGTTCCAAGAGACTGGAACAAAATGTAGAGCAAGGCCAGTGCTCGCAGAAAGCCCTCCAAGGCTGTGCAAAGTAGCTGCTCTGTTCAGCTACTGGAACATGCTTTATATACTGCCTGTAAACAGGTCCTGCCCATGCTTACTCTGTGTGAATGGTAGGTTTGTCTGGGCCCCCTCCTGGCTCAGAAGTGAGATCTGTGGCCTGACCTTTTAGTAACACTGAGCTGCATTATCTTTTGCTTAAGTAGAGGTGCGTGTGGCAAAACATTTCTTTCTTTGCTGGCTAAAACACAGTAGGAAAAATTGTTCAATATGAGTACATGTCAATACACTTATTACCGCAAAAGGTATATTACGTCAAATTTTGGTTCCCAAATTACAGAAAATGTGGATATCTAATGAAAGATACCACATCTTAACAGAGGTGGTAAAACAGTTACAATGAGAAGCTAAGACTCTTCTCTTCTCTTCTCACTACTCCAAGCAACATTTGCTAGTTCTGCGTCCAGGAAATTTAGCAAAGAAAGCAAACCTTTTCTTTCTTCTACCTCATATGCTCACATGACTCAACAGTACCAAATGTATTACTAATTGAAGGTAACTAGTAAAAGATAACTTTTCTAGCACTCATACAATATGGTTGTGATAATAAAGATGAGATAGTGTTCTGGAGCACTCCAAATTCCTTCCTTCTCCCCTCCCCTGTGGGTTTGAATGGAGAGGAGAAGGTGTGAAAACTGCTTTCCCCACCCTGTCCTGTGGGCTTGAAGGGGGCACAGCCAAAGGCCTTTCCCCACAGGTGTGCTGAGCTGTGTGGCAGCTCGCCCTGGGAATCAGGCTGGTGGCTGGCTGGGTCTGCATGCCCAGGGTAAATGGCAAATGGACACTTTGTCCAGAAAAGCATAAATACAGCAAGGGAACAGTATTATTCAGAGTGAGGGTGGTGAGACACTGGCACAGGTTGCCCAGGGAGGTTGTGGCTGCTCCCTCCCTGGAGGTGTTCAAGGCCAGGCTGGATGAGGCCTTGAGTGACCTGTGCTAGTGGGAGGTGTCCCTGCCTATGGCAGGGGGTTGGAACTAGATGATCCTTGAGGTCCCTTCCACCCTTACTATTCTATGATTCTATGATAATAAAACACGTAAGTTTTATCAAACAAACATGGTAATCTGACTTTTTTTTACCTTGATATTTTACTGATTGTGAAAGCTAGAATCTATTTTTGTCTAATACGGATTATTCTAATGTAGAACTTACCCACAAAACTAAATGAGCACATTTTAATGAGTTCCACCCTGTTCATATACATCTATACATGGTCTCTCGCTGTGTCACAGCATTAAAAGAGGGATTCACAGAACATTAAGTCTGTCTACATTTTCCTCCTACAGGTCACAAGAAAGAACAATAAATTCTATAAGTAGAATTATAAAATAGGTTTCTAAACCAATTTTCGTTCTACTTCAA
This sequence comes from Ramphastos sulfuratus, assembly GCA_013399055.1. NCBI lineage: Eukaryota > Metazoa > Chordata > Aves > Piciformes > Ramphastidae > Ramphastos > Ramphastos sulfuratus. The sequence goes on along the minus strand of WBNM01043362.1, from coordinate 17,427 downwards.
GTTGGGTGTGGAGGGAATTGGCTAATAAAAAGTCTTACACATAAAATCCATTACAGGAAGGCTCATTTCCCCAAAAGTGGGTCAGAATCAATTTCAACCTTGTTAACAGGATGTGAAAATGAAAAGTGTTGAAACAAGCAATGCAGGAAAGAGATCCTAAAGTCTTTGTTTTGTGCTCAACCTCTAAGTTTAACAAACAAATTTTAAGGGATCAAAGCTAGTCTATTATGAAGCATAAAACTACCACTGCTGAAACCCATAAATTATGTATGGATCACGCATATTTACTAGTGCTGGGAGTAATGCAGAACATCTCTGAATGAGCACTGCCTGCTGAATGCCTCATGTTCTTTTATGATGAATTATGCAGAAAGCTCCAACACCACAACTATGTTAAGGTGCTAGAGTTCATGTACGTGAGTGTTTGTGAGTCATTCAATAAGCAGGAGACAAAAATAGTACTTTCTTCCTTTTGCTCAGGTCCAACACTTTGTGAAAAGTAATTGGCGTTAACACAAAAATGGATATATTGGAAAATGTCAGATAAAATTACTGTCTTCTCCACCTCCCTTCCCTTAGTTATTTTATTCTCTTCCTCTCCTTGTAATGTCTCCCTTCTTCACGTGATGCAGCTGCATAAAACTTGGAAGCACTGGATGGAGTGACGCATCAAATTCCATTTGAGAATGTACCAACCAACATGTACTTCAATTTGAGTATTTTCTCCATCAGGAACAGATAATTAAAAAAAAAAAAAAAAAGCTTTTGCTTCTTCCAAAACAAGGATGATTTCCAAATAGGTTCATTTATGTTTGAGACTCTGCATTTAAAGTACTAGTGAAGTGTGAGGAATGTCTATATGCCGCAATGAGGTGCAATGCTTCACTGCTTTCCCCCTCTGAGACCATGGCATACAGAAGCCATCTGTTATGCTTCTATCAATACACCTATATTGCTTTGGTGCATAGCTATGTCCTAGCTGTACTATTTCTGATTTGAGACTTAAGCCAGTATTCATTTCTAGTAGTTTCACTGAACTCCATGAGTTGGTATGCGTGCAGGAATTTTTAGCAGACAGAATCAACACTACAGCAGAAGTGCAAGTGCAGGCTTTCCCATCCAAATCTGGAGCACATAAGGAGACAGCAGTCTGCTGCAGAAGAAAATGTGTGAAGGACAAAGAAGTAGCAATTTGGCTTTTTCCAGAAGACTGGAAAAAAAGATTGGCCTGAACCCCCCCACCCATACAGTCATAGAATCATAGAGTGCACTGGGTTGTTATGTACATGCTTGGTTAGCTGAGACATACGTGGATAGGCCACACATGATGTGAGGAGTTTACTAAAACAGAACAATAAAAATCTGTAAGCAAGCTATTAGAATCAACTAAAAACATGGGCAAGTATACTTCCTATGCATCTTGTCTTAATACAGTACAGCAGGAAAATATATAGTGCTATTAATGTAACTTTCCCCTAAATACTGAAAGTGGTTCTGATTCCAAATAAAATATGAAAACATGTTTAGTCTTTCTGCTATTTGCAGAATTCAAACTATCTGTTTATGTATTTATATATTTTAACTTTTGTAAATGTATAATTTTCTTCCTCTGTCTTTTCACATTAAAGATAGCAGTTTAATGCAGTGCACTTCTTCAAACTTCTCATGTAAAGCAAGTAGTTTAATTTTCAGTTCTTCAGAGAAAAATATCCATCTTGGGCTAAAACTTTATCTGTCTCATTTCGGCAGAGAGGATTCATTTTTTACTCTTTAAGAAAGTTATAAACCTCATCTTGAAGTCTTTGAAGATAAAATGTCTTTTCCCTATGCTCCTAACTTCAGCAATGTCCTAGAGATTTAACAGGAAACTAGGTCATTAAGAGTCCCCAACAGTTTCTTTGACAGAGCTAAATGACATATCTTCTGGAAACCAAATGCCATTTTTGCTCTCTATTCTTAGAAAAATAGATGCAAATCCTCACTAGAAAACACTGTGATTACCTTTTGATAGAAATGGGAAATGAAGCAAGTTTGAGGTGCTCTTTCCCTACAGCTTCTGATTTGGTCAATTTTCTAGACTTCCAGAGCTGCCCAACTCTCCCTCAGCTGGGCAGTCTCTTCTTCCGATCAAGAATAAACCTAGAGGTACATAACATAACATCTATGCATTTTGGTGCCCAGCTCATGGAGTTTAGGATCAGGAAAAAATTGCTTAATTTCACACTGTTTTAGAGAAAAAGCAAACCTAGCATTTTAGTGAACTTTCATGCTACTTGACGTTATAATGCATTCAACAGCAACACAAAGCATAATGAATACATTACCACACTGTACATAAGTGAACAGCAATGGGTGAAACACAAAGCTCAGTGGGTTTTAAAGTTAAATGGTTTATTCCAGTCATATGTGACACTAGCTGAGAAAGCCTTGCCTGTCCTTTCATTGGCATCCACCTGATGCCAGCCCAGATCTTTCATTCTAGCACAGCATTCCTCTTCTAAGAATCTCCACCTCTCCCAAACACATTTTAAAGCATATCTTTAGATTTTACAGATTGACTAGCATTTTGTGGTTTTCTATTATGCTCCCCCAGGATACACAATTTATGTCTAATAGAAGCTCACATCACATGCTCAAGGGAACAAAGCACAGAGAAACAAGGAAACAATGCGTTGCAAGACAATTTGCCATGAGCAACCCAGCAAGTACCATTATTCTGTAGCTGTGAGGCCTTAATACTTGACTGACAGAAGTGACAGAACAACACTGAAAACGAAAAACCAAAAGAAAAACAAACCAAAACCAAAACCTTCCACCCTGAGCCTGATGGGAGGTCAGGATATGGTCTCCCAGGAAAAAGTAAATGTGGAAGCTGAAAGGTCTGAGAAATATGGTTTAGTTTAACTGATTTGTAAAATATATGCTAGCATTTAATTCAAAACCCTCTACCATTTATTTCAGAGAGATCTCAAGTTCCTTCCTTCTGTAACTCTTTATTCAGGCCTCAGGTATATCGAACTCTGTTTTGCCTTGTTTTCTGTAAGAGCTTTCAACTCCCAACCACAGCCTACAGAAGTGAAACAGTGGCTCGCAGTCTTTGACCAAAATTGAGTGGTGGCGCTTGGACGACCTCCTCTTTACTTCCAGCAGCACAGCACAGAGTGCTTACAAACAAGTGAACAATATCCACACAGTCATTTGCACTTGTCTTCTGTACAACTAGGATACTGCTCGTGAAAAGGCAGGGACATCCTTAAAATGCCTCCTCCTGAACATTCTTTTAATGCTGATCTACTCTTGCTCCGGTGCTGAGCTACTAACCTTCTAGAAACGGATACCTTCACCTCAACCCAAAAGGCTAAAGAAATTAAGCCAGCAGCCTCTCAAAGAAATGTGCTTTGACATTAGCCCAGCAGATGCAAAGATCATACTGGGAATTTCAATGACCCATGTCAAGAGTGTTACTGTTGAAGTGTTCAAGGGCTCTACTTTCCTAAAAACAAAACCTCTTTCCAGCGTTGACTGCAGCATGCCCAGCTCTTATCTCACCTTTCAAGGAGACTGTGAAATAAGATTCAAGAGAAAAATATGCCAAAGCAGCATGAAGCCCTTTGGTCAAGGAGATGTGGGGCTTCAGTACTCCCTTGGCCAAGCAGTTCAAGGGTTTCAGCTGGCTCAGCTTGTGAGCAGCCTCTCCTTATCACATCTATGGAGTTTCAAAAAGTGGAATTTTAACGGAGTGGAAAGGCTTTGGGAAATCTATGCATTTAGAGCTTTTATTTTTAATTCTGGCCTTTACAACACTGAGCTGACATTCTATTGATGTGTAGGATATCTTTTAATATTTTGTACTTGACCAAATGTATCTGGCTTGAGTTTGGCTTCTCAGGGGGAACCAATAAAATAATAGTAGGATGCCTTCCCCTCTCGCCCTTCTTTTGGAAAGAGGGAAAGAAAGGGAGAGACAGAAGGGGTAAGACCACCCAAAGAACAGTCTGGCTATGATTTGGAAGGTAAAAGAAAACTTCAACAACAAATAAAAAGTATTTAAGGTAGGGGAGTTACAAATAGGTATAGGGAAGGGAAAACAAGATACAAAATATATATACAACCAGATGGATGGCAGTGGATTGAAGAGGTGTCCACCGTGTGGTACAGACTGGCCACGTGGTAAGACACGAGAGCAGGAACGAGGCTGGTGACAGGCAGGCAGTCCGCGAAGGGAGAGAGAGCAACAGGAAGCTCCTCTGTTTATCTAGGGGGTCCAGACAGGCAGTGGGAGTGGGCTAAACACTACACCTAGGGTCGAGCAGATGTGGGGTCAAATTCTGACCACTCCCCCCACCCAGGAGGGTGATCCCTTTACACCAAAATTAATTCATATAGGGTAAAAATCGATATGAAGATGAATGCAGGACCTCACTTTGCTTGAACAACTTTTCTTGCAAGTGTCTTCTGTAATACAAACCCATTGTTACTCTCAGCATTTTACTTTCAATTCTAATTGTGATATAGTGGTGATCAGCTAAAAAGGAGAAAGGTATTTTGAGTCTTTAGTCTGGCATCCATAAGACTTAACTGCTTGGTTCTATAGTGCATTCTACATTATTTCTTCTCCAGAATCTTCTTAAATTAAATTAAATTTTACATTAAAATGTAAGTACTTATGAAAAAAAAAAAAAAGTCTCTTCGAAGCTAGTGACTGACTGACCTTCCCATGGTAAGTTAAAAACAACAGATAAAACAGCATGTAAGGCATCTGTATCACTCTTTTTGCAAACCACATCATCTGATTCCCATTTACCTTTCCCCATGATACCTTTCATGTTACATTAATACCCACAAATATTAAAAGAAGCTAGTTACACATGTTAAACAAATAGCAATAAAAAAATCCTCTAAGATCAGGTGACAGGCTGACAGCGAAAACTGAAGAGGTTTGTTTCATAGAATCATAGAATGGTAAGGTTGGAAGTGGCCTCAAATGTAGGGAAACATAGGGAAACATGGATCACCTAGTTCCAACTCCCTGTCACAGGCAGAGACACCTCCCACTAGTACAACCTGGCCTTGAACACCTCCAGGGAGGGAGCAGCCACAACCTCCCGGGGCAACCTGTTCCAGTGTCTCACCATCCTCACTGCAAACAACTTCCTTCTAAAACCCAGTCTAAATCTTCCCTCTGCCAGTTTAAGTCCACTTTTAAAACTTTTGTATCTCAGACACCCATGCATTGCTAAAATTTTTCTTGTGGTCTTTTCTATCTAGAAGTGCAGATTCTTAGTAGAAACACTCCTCCAGATTACCTGGTTGCATCTATCTTCATACATCAAAAAAAGGTCAGTGATTTTTTTTTTTTTTTTAATCACTTGTGTTTTGCCTTGTTTATGGCAATTCTTTTTCCCCCTTGTCAGCTATTGTGTTTGAATGTAGAAAAAGAGAGAAAAGAGATTCAAGTACACAAAATATCTCAACAGAGAATAACCATTTTGAAATGTTTAAGGATCCAACATTTTTTAAGGTATGGGACAAATTTGATTCTTCTCAAGACAACAAGGAGAAATTATCCCACAATTCCACACATCTCAAGGAAAACATGAAGATAAAGAATCTGTTTTCCTGTGAAGAAACATGAGAAATTAGAAAAGAAACATCACACTAGAGAAATTCTAAGACGTGAAAAGAAAATCAGATAAACGGTTAGCTATTAAATTGGAAAAGAAGCCTCCAACTGTGACAGAAACTAGTGGGATAAAACTGGAAAAGACTTGAAAGATATTTCCATAAATATCTTTAGCACAGGAGAGACCAATGAAGAAAAGGAAATAATAAAAAAGAGTGCAGCTTAGAGGCCTGGTTTAAGTGCTTAACTCAATTGAAGACTCCTCAGGAAAAGCATATTGTATTTATCTGACAGCTAGCCTATGAAGCTGCCTACTAGGTGACAGGGATTGCAATTGTCACTAACAATGCCAATTTTGACAAGAAACTGTAATAAGACATAATTTCACGAGGCACAAGTGTTTGTTGCAACAAACAGATTCCACAACCTCGGGCTAAAAAGAAGAAATATTTGGGGGTCACTGGAGGGAAGAAAGGATAGAGGAATTTTGCTGCTGTTGTCTGATAGGGTACTGATATAAAACCAAATGTATGAGATAATTTTCTTCAGCAAGCTAAGGAAAAAAAAAAACCAAAACAAAACATACCCCCAACACCAAAACAAATAACAAACAAACAAAAAAGGGCAACATTCCCCACCTTAAAACAGCTTTACAATAAACTCTTTAATTGCATGTCAATTTGTAAAGCACATCTTCTGACCATGACACTTCTTTCTACCAAATACCACGTAAATTCAGATAATCTGGTGTGAATTTTGATGCCAATTCAAAGGTACTCAAGCTACTTTTTGAGCCTCTATCAGTAATCCAACATCAAGTCACCATGCTAATTAGCACGAGGCATTTAAAAATCATTCTGTTGTTGCACCCAAATTGTCCTGGCTTTATTTCAAACAGAAACAATCCATCTCCCTCATGCTTCCAAGCCCTACACCTTTTTCTTTCATGCAGATAAATTCACCAGCATTTTTCAAAACACTGGAAGCAATGTGCAAAAAAACCTATGACCCAAAGCCACTGAAAGATTCACCAGTACAAAAGTTGGCTTAGAATAAAGGAAGCTATTTATTTCTTAGAGATGTGGCACACTAACCAATATATTTCAGGTATTTCCATTGTCTTTAACCCCCAACATTAAAAACACAGGTGGACTCAATTCAGGAGAATTACAGGCTTAACACATAAGCCAATGTTCACGAAATGGTTTCATATATCTACCTATATATCTATCTCCCTACCTACCTACCTACCTACCTACCTATCTACCTACCTATCTACCTACCTACCTACCTATCTACCTACCTACCTACCTACCTACCTATCTAATCCATACAAGCCCTATATGACACTTCTTGACACAGAAAGCTGCTAAAGCTTTCTTCAAATGAAATTCTCTGCACAGTGTAGAGAGCTGCAGTACATTACAGAAAATAGAGCTGAAGAAGTCTGAAGCTGGGAATTGCAAGGTATACATACCTTTGACATAGTCACTGACAGACTCAATCTTAAATGCAGTCTATTGTAGTTAAAAATCAAAATATTTTTTCTTCATGTGGAACTTGGTTTATGTTGCTGTAGTGTAATAATACTTACACCAGAGATAAACAACTCTTCTGATTTATAACACTTTCTACTTAATAATAATAATATATTTTTCTTTAATTCCCCTCCTGGCAGTATTAAACAATGAGGAAAAAGATACAGCTCTCTTAAGTTTTATATATATATATATATATATACACACATATGTATGTATGTGTGTGTATATATATATATATATGTATATGTGTGTGTGTGTGTGTATGTATATACATATGTATGTGTGTATATGTATGTATGTATATATATACACACACACATACATACATATGTATGTATGTATGTATATATGAGTGTGTTATGGTCAACATTCTGCACTACAAAAATTACTTTTCAAACTTTTCACCCCTTCCCATGAATCCTCAATTCTCCCAAAAGCCCAAATCCTAAATCCTGTCACTTGTCAGTTCCCAAACAAATCGTTTTTACACCACTGCTACCTTCATCTCCATCATCCTACTCCAGTCAAGCAACTCAAACCTTAAACTGCAGTTAATCCAATCCATCATGTCTGACACTGACCCTTCTACTTTCTAAATTTGCCCTATTCCTGAACCACTGTCATGCAAACAGCACCAGTCTCTGTAATCCAGATCTTCCTCAGAATCCACAGCCTTCACACAGATAAACCTGTACTCCTTGCCTCCTGGTTTGTGTAGCTTTCCTTGGAGCAAAGACCTTTTTTGGGACTTTGCTGCCTGCACAGAATATTAGGCATGATCTGCTGGCTGAGTATGCCCAGCATCAGGACTCTAAGGTAGAAGAAATGCTGCGTGGAAGACAAGATTTGAAAAGCTAGAAGGTGTTCTCCCACCGCTACTACAGGTCATTTCCTTCCTACAGTGCCACTTAATACTCTGCTCCTTGTTTCAGTTAGGTGTAGTATTGGATAAAATAAGAGAAGGCATGAGGATGCAGAGATCACTGAATTTCATTCAGAGTGCTAGGAAGTTACCTATGGCTGAAAGTGCTCTTTGAATGCTCATTCAGCCATAAAAAAATATAGTTTTAGTGTTTTTAACACATTAATGTGACTAATGTATCAAATTATTTGGAGACCTTACACACAGTGAAGATTTGCAACAGTATGATCCTTTTTTGGACAGATTCATCATCTGCTTAATTTGTTTCACCTGAGAGATTAAATCCTGCTCACAGGGAAAGGGGAGTGGTAGCAATTCATAAATGCATGCACTTGGTAAGAAGCAATGCAGAATGTTGCCCTGTAATTTTTCGGTCAATAAAATATCTTGTAAAATCTGGAGAATTATATCAAAAGCACATAAAATGTATCCTCTTGCTTCTAGCAGGACAGTGTTCCTGCACTACTACAGAAGGAAATCGACAGATTGTTTTCTTGGATTATGGATTTTTTTTCTTTACATCTACTTTTTGAGCACTTTCATATTTACANCTAGATGATCCTTGAGGTCCCTTCCAACCTTACCATTCTATGATTCTATATATATGATACCTATCAATAGAGACTGGACTTGACAATCAGGAGAGTCTCTCATAGATGTCCATGTTCCTGAATAACACACACAATTTGCTATTAAAATGCTGACTAACAGGTAGAGGAGTGTACCTCAAAAAGTCAAATTCAAAGCCTCTGGAAACCATGTAATATTTTTCAAATAAGACTGACAAGTTTACAGCTGAAATCTCTGATCTGACATCTTATTTGAAGGAATTCTCACCGGAAATAATGCTTAGCTCCTCACAGAAGCACTAAGGAAAGTAAAATTTATTTTAGAAAAAGGTGAAGTTATTAAAACAATTGTCACTAGCCTACACAAATGACTGCATATATTTTAAAAGATATCCAGATCAAATGAAAATGGTAGCTGAATGTAGGAGAAGGAATAACAGAAGATTTACAAAACCCTGCCTTCTGTGCTATGAGGACAAAGGAGTGAGAAAACAAACAAGCAAACAAACTAAAGAAATTAAAAAAAAAAATCAAGAAACAAGGAGGAGGGAAGGAGCAGGAAAACATGCTGTGTTGGTTGGCAGGCAAAGTGGATACAACTGTATGATAAAATTCCTTGCAAACAGAAAATGGAAAGAGTGGAAGCTCTCTGAAAGTACATGGAAGGAAAATGTTGGCAGAGTACATATTGAGTGTTGCCCTGATGCTGGAACTTGCTTCCTAGCTGCTGTCCCAGAAACCATAAATGTGTAACTTCTCAATAGTCCCAAAGGTCCATTTTTTCCTCTGAGCTTCTGGAGAGAGAAAAAAGCCAAAGATCAGAGGAATTTTATCATGTCTGCTCTGGCAAAGCATTTATTTTACTAGTTTGCCTCCTGGGGAACATTTATTGTTGGAGTGGGATAGGCAGTCCATTATGATAATCATTACAAAAATTAAATTCTGTAAGAGAAGCCCAACTATGGGAGGAAAGCTTATTCATCCCACTCATTTCTGTACACAACATTATCTGAAAAGAATACTGAATTATTAGCTCATTATTTTTATGCACTTGTAAATTCCTAAAATGCAAATGGACATCAACGCAAGGATTGATATTCTCCTTTCGTTTCTGAGCTGCTACTTGGGAAGCATTAACTGACACACTTTGCATTTTCACAAATCAGGGATGGATAAACAAAGTAAGTACTACTCTCCAAAACAAATCAAAACAAATACCTCTGAAGGAAACTGAAAAAAAAAAAATAAAAATAAAGGGATTGCAAATGACAGACATCTTGAATCATAGAATCATAGAATAGTTAGGGACTGGAAGAGACCTCTAGAAATCATTTGCTCCAACCCCCCTCCCAAAGAGGGATCACCTAGGATAGCCCACACAAGAATGCATCCAGGTGGGTTTTAAAACTCTCCAGAAGAGACCCCACAACCTATCTACATAGCCTGTTCCAGTGTTCTGCCACCCTCACAGTAAGGATGTTCTCACGTTGAGGAGGCACTTGCTGTGTTTCAGCTTGTGTCTGTTGTTCCTTGTCCTGTTACTGGGCATCACCAGAAACAGACCATCACCTTCATCTTGACACCAAAAAGAGACCATCACCTTCATCTACCAAGTATGGCACGAGAAGCAAAGATTTCTACCTTAAGAAACTTACGATTATGCACAATAAGTACTTCTCCTGATGCACCACACACAGCATTTCTCATTTATATACATAGAATTGACAATAGGAAATCCTGTAACTGGAAAAGCCACCCCTCCCAAATGAATAAAAAGGGTTGCCAGTACTCTCAGCAAGTCAACAAATGAAAAGGTGAGGCTGTGGGACACTAGTTGGATGTGTTGTATCATGCAGATGTTCTGACATAAATCACCGGTCTATAGTCTTATCTCTGCTTACATAATATAAGCCAGGACAGTTAAGAAAGTCAGAATTTGGCAAACTGACAATGAGTTCTAATAGCAGCTGTAAGACACATGGAGACCTGCAAAGTCTAGGTTGAACCTCTACTGCCAGCTGCTGCAAAGGCATTTGTATTGATAGCATTTGTAGCTATCGCAGATGTCTCTCTTCCACCATCCTCCTCCCAATGATTCCCTTCCTTCTGACAGATTCAGTTAATTAACTTGTTAATTCTCTCACTCACTTCCCTTTGATGACTTTTTGTCAAGTTACAGCTTTTTAAATATTTCTATCATATTTTATAAACCATGTAATAAACAAAAAGTTGTTAGGTTGGAATAATGACTTTTAGTTTGTTATTAGCTCTTCAGGGCACTGATATAACAAATGACAGATCCAACTTCTACAGTGCTTTTTTTTTTCCCCTTATAGCTAAATCAGGTTTAGAAATATTGTCATTGTAAGTGTTCACCATGAAAAAAAAAAAAGTTTGCTTTTTGTTTTGTTTTTTGTTGTTGTTTTGGTGTTGTTTGTGGTTTTTTTGGGGGGGTTTTTTTTAGCTATTTAGCTTCTGGACATGATTTTATAGATTCAGGCTCCTGAAAAGGAAATCCTAAGCACTTTTACTGACATATTTTCAGCTTCTATGAAAAACCATGAAAATCTATGAAAAACCAGACCATGCCTGTTCATCTCTTTACTCCTTGAGAGGCAGCAACACTTTCCAAAACATAAATGGCATAGGTTCCTGCTGATATTTGCAGTTATTGGCAAGCGGCCAAATAGAAGTCTGTTTCTTTTACTTACAAAGAACTTCTAGAGATCCTCTACAGAACAATGGTAGCACACATGGAAAAGTCTTAACTTCCTTTCTTCTGTCCCCATGCCTGAACCAAGAAACCAAGCTAGTGTTAATATAAAGCATGAAACGTTAGCAGAGCTAGTGAGTCCTCACCTATTTAAACACTGTTTGTTTCACTGTCCAATAAAGTAAAACAGATCCTCTGAAGATCTGACCTCACAGAGATTTAAGAAGCAAACCTTGAGTTCCCAGTTCTGAGCTGATGTGGAGAGTCAGTTCAAGTGCTGTTTTTGAGAACCAAACCAAATCAAACCAAACCCACAACAACAACAACAAAAAAAAACCCCAAACTTTCCTTTTATTTAAAAAGCACTCCCTCCACTTTATTTGGTTATAAAAACATAGTGGGGGAAAAAAAATACAACAACAAACAAGCAAACAAAAAAAAAAAAAACCCACCCCCCCCAAAAAAAAAAGTCCAAAAACTCCCTAAACAAACAAACAAAAAAGCCAAAGCAAAGCAAAACAAAACAAAACCAAGCCAAAGGTTAAGTTTTAAAAAAGCATTTCTAGCTATTGAGGGAGCATTCACATCAGTGATCACAGGTTTGCCATAACTTGTATATCAACTGCATCTTTTATCTAGTCATATTATTATCAAATTGCTATCAGAATTTTTGTCTTAATGGAAACTGAGGAATTTTTGGGACAAAGAGAAGTCAACAACCTGCTTTATAAGAGCAGCTCCATCCAAATACCTAATATGAGGAAATCATGCCCAGCAATCTCACTAAATATATAAAATATTATGAACACATCTTGAATACTCCCTATATCCTTTTGATTGTACCTAAATTAAAAATTCAGACTTTGAATTAGTGTTCTAAAAACTAAATTCACCTAGTCAGCACACAATGCTACGTCTGTGTCTTGTGTTCACAATACTTTCACACTGTCCAAGTAAATTCTGTGCAGATAGTGATAAGGGCTCAATGCTCAATACCACAACCAGAGTTACAAGAGTGCATCCATTTAGATAGCAAATAAACCAACTAAATTTCCAGTAAAGTTCTAATCAAGCATTGCAAGCTCTCCTAGCATGCTGCTTTTGACAGTCTGGTCTCAGCTACTTAACCAAAGAAGGGCAGACAAACTGAAAAAAAAACAAAACAAACAAACACAATCAGAATTCTATCAACCACTGTGGAGGGAAGAGTTGCCTATCTGAGAGCTGCGGGATAAGAACTGACAAAATGCTTCACTCTGGTATCTGGGTCCAGCTCAAAAAGGAACATCTTCTCTGGAGTACCTCTCCCATAACTGTTGATCTTCACAAGAATGAAACCAAGCAGTATACTCCATCCAAAACTCTTCTACACTGGTTATTATCAATAAATTACTGACATGTTGAGCAGTGTAGATGTCTCTCAAATGAAAAGGGCATGTCAGCAGGCATAGCCAGCCCCTACTATTCTGTTTCCAAGTGAAGCTTCATACTTTTCCATTGATATCCCTGTGTTAGAATTGCTTTATTCCATGGTGACCTACAATTTTAATAAGCATGATATGTTACTGCAGAATGCATCAGGTTGGAAGAGACCTCACAGATTATCCAGATCAGTCTTCAACTCGGCACTGAAGGGGTACCACTAAACCATGTCTCTAAGCTGACACAGTGCTTTAAACACCTCCAGAGACAGTGACTCCACCACTGCCCTGAGTAGACCATTCCAATGTTTGATCATCGAGACAGTCATCAGCAAGTTTGCAGATGACACCAAGCTGGGGGCAGATGTTGGTGGGTTGGAGGGCAGAAGGGCTCTGCAGAGGGACCTCGNGACTTGATGATCTTTGAGGTCTCTTCCAACCTTGGTGATACTGTGATACTGTGATAACTCTTTCTGTGAACACATATTTTCTAACATCCAGCCTAAACCTCCCCTGGCACAGCTTGGAACAATTTCCTCTAGTCCCATTGCTTGACACCAAGGAGAAGAGGCTGCCCCCCTCCTTGCTCCAATCTTTCTTTAGGTAGTTGTAGAGAGCGATGAGGTCTCCCCTTAGCCTCCTCTTCTCCAAACTGAACAGCTCCTTGAGACGCTCCTCTTAGGCTATGTGCTCCAGGCCCTTCACAAGTCTTGCTGCCCTTCTCTGGACATGCTCCAGCACCTGAGTGTCCTTCTCATAGTGAGGGGCTCAGAAATGAATACAGTACTTGAGCGGTGGCCTCACCAGTGCTGAGTACAGGGGGATGTGATAGTTTGGGAGTTCCCTGCCTCCCCACACTTTGTAAAATCACCCAGACTAGAACTCAGCCAGCTGAAAGTTAAGGACTGAAGCTCTATTTACAGCTTAGCACAATGTACAAGCAGATATATACACTATATACAGGAATATTTACAGAAATATACAAGTTAAAGGTAATACAGAAACACAATCCCCTTCCCAGAAATCAGAGTCCCCAGGAGGGGCTCCCAACCAGCCTTTCACCTTCTCCCCACCCCTATACCTTACCCCAGGGTTTGCCTTATGTGCAAGGTGAGTTTGGAGGATCGGCCAGGGGGGTTAGAAGAAAAGTGGTTAGTCAGATTACTCGGCACAGAGGAGAAGGCCAGAAGCTAGACCGCCCAAGAGGCTGTGCCCCAGAGACGGTGACTTATCTATGTTTTGAGTACTTACTCTTAAACATCTCGGCAAGCCTATGAGTTAAGTAGACATCACCATTGTTTTTCCTTTCACAGCCTATAATATAATTTTCTCCATTAAAATATTCCAATTAGCCTCAAACCAGCACAGGGGATGATCACCTCCCCATTGCTGCTGGTCACTGTGTTTCTAATAAAAGCCACGATGCCACTGGCTTTCTTGGCCACCTGGGCACACTGCTGACTCATACTTAGATGACTGTCAACCAATACCCCAAGGTGTTTCACACCAAAACAAAACATTAAGAACAGTAAGGAGGACTTTGACTCCCCAGATGCATGATGATAATGTAATGTAGCAGAGAGGGAATAGTCACAGAGGTTCTTGGGATGTGTGAAAGATAAATTCCTGATGTAAACAGTGAAGGAGCCAACTAGAGAAGCTGTTCTCCTGGACCTGCTGCTTGTTGATAGGGAAGGATTTGTAGGAGATGTAACGGAGGATGTTCTGGGCTTGGTGATCAGGAAATAACAAAGTTTTGAATTCTTGGAGAACTAAGGAGGGGGTGGGTTAGCAGAACTGCCACATTGGACTTCTTTAGAGCAAACTTTGGCCTGGCAGTGTCCTTTGGGAGGCTGTCCTGAAGGCAGGCCTAGCACCCTTCAAGAAAGAAATCTCACAAGATCAGGAACGGGCCACTCCCATGTGCTTCCTGCTATGGCAGGGGAGTTTGAGCAGATGATCTTTGAGGTCACTTCCAACCTACGCCTTTTATGATTCTAAGTGCTGATAGATGGGACAGCAGGGAAGAAGTCTGGCTTAGCTAGATGGAGAGCTTTGGTTGGAACTCAGCAACAAAAAGAGAATTTGTGATCTTTGGAAAAGGGGATAAACCACTCAGGAGAACTATAAAGATGCAGCAAAGCTATGCAGGGAGAAAATCAGAAGGGCAAAAGTCCATCTAGAACTCAATCTAGCTATTGCCATAAAAAGACAATTAAAAATACTGTCATAAATACATGAATAGCAAAATGAGGACTAGAGAGAATCTTCATCCTTAATTGAGTGCAGGGGGAATCAGTGACTAAGGATGAAAAAAAGGCTGAGGTGCTTAACATCTTCTTTGGCTCAGCCTTTAATGGCAGGACTAGTTGTTTGCTGGGTAGCCAGACCCTCCAGAGAGGGATGGGAAACAGAAGTCCTCCATAATCCAAGAGGAAATGGTGAATGATCTTCTAAACCACCTAGACATACACACATCTGTGGGGCCAGATGAGTAACAGCCAAGAGTGCTGAAGGAGTTGGCAGTCCTCACTAACCTGGAAGGTCCCAACGGACTGGAAATTAGCAGATGTGACACTCATCTACAAGAAGGGCCATAAGGAGGATCTGAGGCATTACAGACATCAGTCCCTGTAAAGGTCATGGAACAAATGATCTTGAATGCCATAACACACCAATTACAGGATAATCAGGCAATCAGGCCCAGTCAGCATGGGTTCATGAAGGGCAGGTCCTGCTTAACAAAACTCATCTCCTTCTATGATAAGGTGACCTGCTTGGTGGGTGAGGGAAAGGCTGCAGTTGTTGTTTACCTAGGCAACCTAAGATACTGTTCCCCACAGCATCCTCATGAATAAAAATGGCTTCATTAGGCCTGGATGGATGGCCAGGCCCAGATAGTGGCAGTGAATGGAGTCAAATCCAGTTGGCAGCAGGTCACAAGTAGTGTTCCCCAGGGCGCAGTGCTGGGGCCACCCCTATTTAGTATCTTTAACAATAATCTCAATGAAGACATTGAGAGCATCCCCAGATGCCAAGTTAGGTAGAAGTGTTGACATGCTGGAGGGTGGGGAGGCTTTTCAGAGGGCCCTGGACAGGTTGGATCAATGGGCTGAGACCAATCATATAGGAATCAACAAGGCCAAATGCTGAGCCTTGTGTGTGGGCTGTGACAATCCCACACAATGCTACAGGCTTAGGGCTGAGTAGTTGGAAAGCTGCTCAGCAAAAGAGGACTTTGGGGCATTGACTGACACCCAGCTGAACATAAGCTAGCAGTGTGGTTGGGTGGCTAACGACATCCTGAACTGCATCAGAAATAGTGTGGTCAGCAAGATTAGAGAGGTGACTATCCCACTGATGGGGCTACACCTTGAGTACCATGTTTGGGTGACACAGTATAAGAGAGACATTGAGGTGCTGGAGTAGGTCCAGAGAAGGGCAAAGAACCCAGTGAAGAGTGTTGAGAATACATCTTCTGAAGAGCAGCTGAAGGAGCTGGAGTTGCTTAGGCTGAAGAAAAGGAGGCTGAGGAAAATCCTTATCATTCCCTACAACTACTTGAAAGGAGGTTCTAGAGAAGTGGGTGTTGGTCTCTTCTTCCTAATAACAAGTGAATGACAAGAGGAAATGTAATCAAGTTATGCCAGGGGAGGTTTAGGTTACACATTAGGAAAAAAAACTGATACACTGAAAGGGTTATCAAGATTGGAACAAGCTGCCCATGAAAGTGGTTGAATCCCCATCCCTAGATGCACTTAAAAGCCACCTAGATATGATGCTCAAAGATACGGTGTAGTAGTGGCCCTGGTAGAATTAGATAACAGTTGGAGTCAATGATCTTACTCAACCACAATGATTCTGTGACATACAGAGAGGAAATGCTAATTCATGTTTTCACAGTCTCCTTAGCATGTAGCAAAACTTACGACCTTGAATAGCAGAAGAATTCTGTCTGGAACTATAATGGTGAGTATTTGGAGCACACAGACACAACATTACATGGATATCTCAACTGTCCTGATATTAGAAAGATCTTACAGATGATAGGGCCAAGCATTTCCAAATATAACTGCAAATAGTAAGGAGCAGTCAACAACTTTGTTAAGAAATATCATCATGATGATTTCAGCTTTCTCCCTTGAGGGTTTGCTGAAGTTTGCAAGGAAAATGAAAATTATAGCAACAGATTTCTTCAAAAAGATCCATAAGAACTCAGGCAACTGTTCTGTCTTCCAAATGTCATTTGATAAATGGCATATATATTATACTGAAGTAGATGTATATGATTTTTTTGTGTTTAATGTCATTATAATGATTTATACTATCTGATGGAAAACTGATACTGTGAAATAACCCATTATCTTGATCTAATGTGAACTTTTGCAGTTAGGAAGATCTTTATACACATTTTTATATTTAGAGACTAACCATTAAATTGAAAATTCCATATTCTTTTCAACAAAATAGAATAGGAACTGGAGAAACACAGGAACAATTGCCTAGCTAAATTAATTTCTCAAATGCACCTGTTAAAATGTCAACAGCAAAAGGAATCACAGAATCACAGAATGTTAGGGGCTGGAAGGGACCTGGAAAGATTATCTTGTCCCAACACCCTGCCAGAGCAGCATCTCC
>WBNM01043361.1:0-21234 GCA_013399055.1 Ramphastos sulfuratus | reverse complement strand
TCCCAAACCATCACATCAGGTCAAGGGAAGACAGTCTGGCAGAGGGCTGGAGAATATCAGACAGGCACAAGCTAAGTTCCTCAATGGTTTGTCCTGGGTCTAACACCTTTGCCAGCAACAAATAGTGGCACCGAGTGCACCCTCAGCAGGTTTGCTCATGTCCCCAAGCTGTGTGGTGCAGTGGAGGCAGTTGAGGGAAGGGATCCATCCAGAAGAATCTTGGCAGGCCAGAGAAATTGCCCAGTGCCAATTTCAGGAGTTTCAACAAGTCAAAGTGCCAGGTCCTGCAGCTGGGTCAGGCCAACCCCAGGCACCAATCCAGGCTGGCAGCAGAGTGCATTGAGAGCAGCCCTGCAGAAAAAGCCTTGGAGGTGGTGGGTGCTGAGCAGCTGCCCAGGAACAGTGCTCTCATGCAGCCCAGCAGGCAGCTGTGTGTGGCTGCAGCTAGAGCAGGGTGGGTAGCAGGGCAAAAGAGGGGATCCTGTCCATTGGCTCTGCTGAGCCCTCACCTCCAATCCTGCCTCTATCAGGAGAACACAGAGCTGCTGGAGTGGGGTCAAGAACCACGTGGTCATGACGGTGCTGGGTTGATGGTTGGACTGGATGACCTGGGAGGGCCTTTCCAACCCAAACAATTCCATCATTCTATGATTCTGTGAGTGAGGAAAGTATTCCACTGGAGCCTGTACAAAACCCAACAGAATGCAGCAGCTTCAGGAGTTTGTCAGGAAGAGGACTCCAGGATTAGGGAAACATCTCCACTTGTCCCTCAGAAGCACAGGGAAGTGCTCACAAGATGACAACAGCAACTGCAAGCCCCACAGGAAGAGGAGCAACTGTGCGCAGAAATGTTGTGAAAGAGCTCCTTGGGTTGAACCAAGGGGAAAGGGGAAGGCAGGACACAGCAGGGAGAGCCTTTCACAACAGCCTGCCCTGGCTGGGACTTAGTGAGTTGAAGACAGAGCACAAAAAGCCTATGAAAACAAAAAACCACCACAACCAAAACCCCTTACATGTGAAATGTCCAGGAGAAAAAGAAGGCCTGGTGTTTGCTGTGGGAAGACAAACTCCTCTGCAGAAGCAGGAATCAAAGCTCACTTCTCACTGAGTCCCATCCCAGCTGTGAAGCTGGAAGCATTTTTCCCCTTCTGTTTTGGCCTGTCCAGTTCCCAGCCTGCTCCCCACCCAAAAGGTGATGAGCTGCTTGACCCCATCCTTCTTCAAGTCCCTTTAGAGCCTTAAAGAAAGCAACACAACCTCTGCCCCCCCAAAAAAAAACCCTAAGGATGAATCCATAAATACCCCCAGGACCCCCTGAATGGGTGCTCTGAGCATGCAAGGAAAGCAGTGCCAGGGGCAGAGCTGAGCAGTCACAACAGGCAGGAGTCTGTTGGACTTCACTGGAAATAAAACAACAGGCTGTGGAGAGAAGCTGCTAAAGATCAAAGCTCTCAGCTTCACTTAAACTGCTTCACAGCTTCTCAGCTGGCATTGGGCTGGAAGGGACCCTCCAAGGGCATCTTGTCCAACCCCCTGCAGGCAGCAGGGACACCTCCAAACATCGTAGGCTGCCCAGGAACACATCCAGGCTGATCCTGAATGTCTCCAGGGATGAGGCCTCAAGAACCTCCCTGGGCAATCTGTGCCAGTCTCTCCCCACCCTCACTGTGCACAACTCCCTCCTGATGCCCAACCTAACTCTGCCCTGCTCCACTTCCAAACCCCTTGGCCTATCCCCACAGGCCCTTCTGGACAGTCCCTCCCCAGCCTGCCTGCAGGTCCCCTGCAGGTATTGACATGCAGCTCTAAGGTGTCCCTGGAGCCTTCTCCTCTCCAGGCTGCAGAGCCCCAACTCTCCCAGCCTGTCCCCACAGCAGAGCTCCTCCAGCCTCTGATCATCTCAATGACCTCTGGACCCCCTCCAATAGTTCCAGGTCCTGCTTCTGTTGGGGGCTCCAGAGCTGGACACAGCCCTGTGGTTGAGGTCTGAGCAGAGGAGCAGGATCCCCTCTCTTGACCTGCCTGAGAACAGAAAAGTTGTACAACCACAGAAGTCCTAGGAGAGAAGCTCCCAAACTCCTCACGGCTTCCTGCTGTGTATCTCTGGCAGCTCAGCAGCACTGAGCACACTCCTCAGTCCCACCTGGCTGTGGGCCCATACAGGAGCTGTGAGAAGCTCCTTGGCTCCTGGAAGAGCATGGAGCTGGGCACTCATCAGCTCCTTCTGTTACCTAGGGAAGAAGCTCTTCCTCTCCTGAAGCTCCAGCTGGAAACACGAGGCTACTTCAGGGAGGGTCAAGGTGCAGCTGGGTGAGAGGCTGGAGCCACAGCTGGAGAGCAGAGTACAACTCTTGCACTGCTGCCAACGCACACCCCTGGAGCAGGTACTTACTTATCTACCAACGTCCGAATCACAGCCAGCGTGTCTAGGACCAGCCCATCCACGTTCTGCTTTTTTCTCCTGGGCTCATGAGGCCCTCGACCCCTCCTGGGTGGCCGGACAGGGTCCCTTGGGTGGCTCCTCGCTTCGGGGACGTGAGCTCTGCCGCCCTCCGCCTGCCGGCCCCGGGAGCCGGCGCCGTCCTCCGCTCCGCTGTCGTCGCGGCACACGCAGGAGTTGCCCATCCTGCCCGCCCCCAAGGCTGCCAGCAAGCGGGGAAGGTGGTGCTCTAGAGTCAGCAGCCAACCTTGGAGAAGGCTTCTGCTAGCGTAGAACACAACCAAAGCAACTACAATCATCTAGGAAGCTTTAGGAGCAGCGCTGCTGTGGTCCTCAAGTGGGAGGTTGCTGCATTCTAAGCGCTGGAGGGGAGGACGCAGCCTTGGGTCACACTGTCCTGGGTTCCAGCAGACATTGGTCCTGCAGCAGGAGGGCTGAAAAACAAACCCAGCACCACAGGCAGTGTCACAGCTTCTCAAAGACAGAACCAGCCCTGATTTCATAACAGCAATCCTCACAGAACCCTACATGGNGGCCCTGTAGCAGAGCTTCTCCAGCCCTCTAATCATTTTTGTGGCCTCCTCTGTCCCTTTGTGACCCTCCTGTAGGCACAGGCTGAGGGAGCTGGGGCTGCTGAGCCTGGAGAAGAGAAGGCTCCAGGGAGACCTTAGAGCAGCCTCTGGTACCTGAAGGGGCTACAAGCAGGCTGCAGAGAGACTGTTCCTGAAGGCCTGCAGGGACAGCACCAGGGGCAATGGTCTGAAATGAGAGCAGAGCAGATTGAGATTGGATGTGAGGAACAAGTTCTGCACCAGGAGGCTGCTGGAACACTGGCACAGGCTGCCCAGGGAGGAGGTGGTTGAGGCCTCATCCCTGGAGACATTCAAGGTGAGGCTGGACAAGGCTGTGAGCAACCTCCTCTAGTTGAGGCTGTCTCTGCTGACTGCAGAGGGTTGGACTGGATGAGCTTTGAAGGTCCCTTTCTACCCAGACCATTCTGTGGTTCTCTAAATGCAAACCAAATCTCCCTAAGGACAGAAAAAAATCCAACAAGTGTTTCTGAGTTGAGATCACCAAAGGGCATTTTAGCCACACAACCCTAATATGTAAAACTGTTCCAGATTTAGAATCTGAATTAAGCTGCTCTGGAACTTCCAACATCACCACAGTGGTTCTACCTTGGCACCAGTCCAAAGGGATGAATAAGAACCCACCTAGGGAAACAAGGGCAGGTACAAGTCAGGGTTAGAAGTGATTACTGAAACCTGAGCTCCCAGCAACACTAAACCAAAGTGACTCTGAGCAGCTCACCTGAAGTGGGTTGGGTCCAGGAAGAGCTGAGCTTACTCCAAGTGCTAGAAGAGAGGGGCAGTGGAGCTGAGGACACAGCCACTGTGGCATCCAGACAAGCAGCACTCCGAAGCCTTCACTGTGGGCATCAGCCTGTCATTGTGACTGGGTCTGCTTGCACTTTGGACACTGTGAGAGGCTCCCTGAAAACAGAAAAGGAACAACAGTTCACTTGGAAACTGCCCCTGAGCAGGCCCAGCTCCTCCCTGCAGCCAGCACACCAAGCCACAGAGGGACTTCCAGCTGCATTCAGCCTCTGTGAGGCACTTCAAAAGCCAATTTGCCACTTGCCAGCTTCAGGAGGAGCCCCAGCTCCAGCAAACCCAGCCTGGTTGTACAGCCCTGGTACTCCAGCCACCACGGCAGCAAGCACAGAGCTGTGCTGAACTCCTCCCTTCCAATGACTGCTGGCAGTGGGGGAAGGGAAGGCAGAGCTGCTCCGGGTCAGTCCCGGCAGGGGCAGCAGAAAATAAAGGAGACTACCAAAGTGGATTAGATAAACGGGAGAGAGAAGGGACAAGAGAAACCCCCCTCAAAGGCAGAGCCGAGCTGGACAGCACTTGAGCCTTCATGGACTGCAGGGAGTTGGAAGGGAGCTCAAAGCTCAGCCAATGCCAACCCCCTGCCATGGGCAGAGACACCTCCCACCAGCACAGGCTGCTCAAGGCCTCATCCAGCCTGGCCCTGAACACCTCCAGGCAGGCTGTGGAGCACAGAATCACAGAATGTGATCACATTCTGTGATCCACAACCTCCCTGGGCAACCTGTGCCAGTCTCTCCTCACCCTCACTGCCAACAATGTCTTCCTCCTCTCCACTCTCACTCTCCACTCTCCCAGCTCAAAGTCATTGTCCCTCGTCCTGGCACTGCCAGCCCCTGTCCAAAGTCCCTCCCCAGCTCTCCTGCAGCCTCCTTCAGCTCCTGCAAGGCTGCTCTGAGGTCTCCCTGGAGGCCCCCAGCAGGCAGAGGTCATCCAGGACACCTCCAGAGGAGTGTTTGCAGTGCTGCTGCAGCTCAGGGGGGGCTGCTCTGCAGGTGGTGAGGACCACAGCTCCAAACCATCTTGCTGCTGCTGCTGCCCAAAAGCAAGAGAAGCCTCTGGGCTGCAGTGCCAACCGTGGCAGGATCCTTTGCTCCTCCTGCCTACAAATCCTCCTCTGGTAGAATCTGGGACACCTTCTACAACCCCCTGGAGGCCCTTCAGGTCTTCTCCCTCCCAGGGTTTCCTTCCCCTCCTCCAAGCACCCAGAGAGCCCAGGTGGACATCCTGAGCCCCAGCAGGTTCTGCAGTGCCCAAGGTAGAAGGGGCCCCAAATGGTGGTGGGGGAAGGGAGCAGTGCTTGGATTTGAGCCTTGCTCTTCTGGTCCTAGC
Organism: Ramphastos sulfuratus; assembly: GCA_013399055.1. Taxonomy (NCBI): domain Eukaryota; kingdom Metazoa; phylum Chordata; class Aves; order Piciformes; family Ramphastidae; genus Ramphastos; species Ramphastos sulfuratus. Next base: position 16,071 of record WBNM01043361.1, on the reverse strand, counting down.
TCCTTCTTGGCACTGTCAGCTGTGAGGTGATCAGAATAGGTGATGAAAAAGGAGACTTTCCAGTCAATTAAATACAATTAAACTGTGAAACTGAGACTCAGGAGATGATATTGAGGTTGGAGGCCAACCTCTCAACTCCAAGGACTTGTGCAACTGAGAAGAGAAAGCTGCTTGGCCTCCAGCCTGAGGAGTGGACCAGAGGCTTCAGGAGCGAGCTAATGCTCTGCTGATCCTTTGGCACATAGCAACCAAACACCTCCTGGTGTCATCTGTAGCAACCTCAGAGAGGTAAGGACTTCCTGAAGCAGGGAAGAGCATTTACTGGCAGGCAGTGTGTCAACATCCACAGGACAAAGCCATGACCACTCCCAGCTGCTCTCCTGCTGTAGCAAGAGCACCCTAAAACCCTAACCAGCCTGACCTTCAGTACAGCTCTTTCACTGAGCTCTTCTCAAGCCTCCCAGCTCTGGCCACATCCCTGGCAGCAAAACTCCCCAAAGCTCTGCAGGGCTTACACAGAAGATGATGTTTTGACTCTACTCCAGGGAGACCCTTAGAGCAGCCTTCCAGTGCCTGAAGGGGCTCCATGACAGCTGGGGAGGGAATCTGGACAAGGACTGGCAGTGCCAGGCCCAGGATGAGGGACAGTGGCTTTGAGCTGGGAGAGCAGAGAGAGTGGAGAGGAGGAAGAAATTGTTGGCAGTGAGGGTGGGGAGAGACTGGCACACACCACATTCTGTGATTTCTGTGCTCCACAACCTCCCTGGAGGTTTTCAGGGCAGGCTAGATAAGGCCTTGAGCAGCCTGTGCTGGTGGGAGGTGTCCCTGCCCATGACAAGGGGTTGGCACTGGGTAAGCTTTGATGTCCCTTCCAACCCAGCCCATCCCATGCCTGTCCAGGTCACTCCAGCTTTGTCAGGCAGAGCAGCTGAAGGACCTGACCTCCTTTGCCTTGCTGTGGCAACCACCAGTGGAGAAAGCAGCAGCCACTCAGTTCCACCTCAGCTGGCTCCATCTCTGCCCACTCACTGAGGGGCAGGTTCTGCAGTCTGCTGCAATGCTGAACTGCTTCAGCTTTTCACTTCCCTTCCATCTGTGGAAGCTAGCACAGGAAGATCAAAGTTGCACCATGGATTGCAAGTGACCTTTCACTTCCCCAATTAAACTTGTGTCCAAAGAGGGCCTGGCAAAGAGCCTCCTGCCCTGCCAGGCTCTTATCTCTGCACGCAGACACTGCTGCTCAGGGTCCTCCACCACCAGAGACTCTTCTGCTACAGCTCCTTCTGAAAGAGAATCTGCAGCCTTCACCCCCTTCTGAGCTTCCCCACCTCTCAGAGGTCACAATTTATCACCTGGAGATCATTTAGGTGGAACTGGAACCATCAACGCTTCCCTCTTCTCATCTCCAAACTCTAAAGCTTCAAAGACACAGCCACAAGCTGCACCTTGGGGCAGATGAACACTGCTGAATTAAGGATCTTCTACAGAGACAGTGGTGGCTGACAGCTCTGGGGAAGCTCAAGAAGAGCTGCCTCCAGCAGGCCAACATGGCACAGCTGTAATTGCTCAGCAACTGTCCAAGGAGCAGAGAATTTGCTTCAGAAGTGCAAGGTCCTGCAGCTGGGTCAGGGCAATGCCAAGCACAGAGCCAGGCTGGGTGAGCAGTGGCTGCAGAGCAGCCTGCAGGAGAAGGCCTTGGAGGGGTCAGGTGGTGCCAAAGTGTCCAGGAGCCAGCACTGGTCACTGGCAGCCCAGAGCCAGCTGTGTGCTGGCTGCAGCCAGAGCAGGGAGAGCAGCAGCACAGGGAGGGGATTCTGCCCCTCTGCTCTGCTCTGACCTCACCTGCAGCACTGCCTCCAGCTCTGGGAACCCAGCACAAGAAGGACCTGGAGCTGCTGGAGAGGGTCCAGAGGAGGCCACAGAGATGCTCAGAGGCTGGAGAAGCTCTGCTGTAGGCACAGGCAACAGGGAAAGTTGGGGCTGTGTAGCCTGGAGAAGAGAAGGTTGCAGGGAGACCTCAGAGCAGCCTTGCAGTGCCTGAAGAGGCTGCAGGAGAGCTGGGGAGGGACTTTGGACAAGGGCTGGGAGTGCCAGGACAAGGGACAGTGGCTTTAACTGGGAGAAGGGAGATGGAGAGGAGGAAGAAATTGTTGGCAGTGAGCGTGGAGAGATTGGCACAGGTTGCCCGGGGAGGTTGTGGATCACAGAATGTGATCACATCCTGTGATCCACAATCTCCCTGGAGGTGTTTCAGGGCAGGCTGGAGGAGGCCTTGAGCAACCTTTCTATGATGTGATTCTTGGCAACACAGGGTAGCCTCTGGTGAGATGGTTTTCAAAGGAAGGTCAGGTCCAGAAGTGCTGTGCAGAAGGCCCCAAGAGCCAGCCCAGGCAGACAGCAGGGCTGAGCCATGGGAAATGCAGAACTGCTCTGCACACTCTTGGGGATGTGTGACAGGTCCTAGGACCACTGCTGAGAGATTCAGTGGTGCCTTGTTTGTAGCTTGCTTTATCAGCTGACAGTGCCTGGAGAGTAGAGCACAGAGCAGACAATGTCCAGAGCCTCCTGCCCTCAGCCTCACCACATTTGTCACTTCCTGACACTGTGTAGCAGCTCTGGCATGAAAAACCTCACAGCACAGCAGCAAGCAGGCAGGAGGAGCTGTCACTGCTGCTTCATTCAAGCATCCTCAGAGCCTGGCTGGACCTTTCAGGAGATCAGCTGAGAGCTAGTCCTGGGAACTTCCCTGCCAACCATGGGAAGCAGCAGCTCTATACCCAGCCCAAGTCCAGAATTGTACCAGCACAGCAGTNAAATTGTTGGCAGTGAGGGTGGGGAGAGACTGGCACAGGTTGCCCAGGGAGGGTGTGGATCACAGAATGTCCCTGCAGGCCTTTGGGAACAGTTCCTCAGAAGCCTGCTTGTAGTCCCTTCAGGTACTCGAAGGCTGCTCTGAGGTCTCCCCAGAGCCTGCTCTTCTCCAGGGTACCATCTGGTACCCCCTGCTGAACAGGCAAAACTTGGGAAAGCCCCCAGGCTCCCATGGCAGAGCTGTACTGCTGAACCCAAGCCTGGGGACAGCAGTGGCAGATCAAAGTGTGAGGTCATTACCAGCACAGCTGAGGAGAGGTCACAGTCCCACAGACTTCTGAGTCAGCACTGAACTTCTGACCCATGCCAGGTCTCAGCAGCACACACAGAATGGAAGAGGCAATAAAGGTGATACTGCCACAGCTGCTGCCAGGCCATGCCAATGCTGCACTCACCAGACAGAGCAGGAAGGCAAAGCAAAGCTGGGTGTAAGCACCCCAGGGAACACAGAGCACAGCAGGACACAATCCTGATGACACAGGAGGCTCAGCACAGCAGCTTGGTCTGCAGTGCTTCAGAGCAAGGAACAGACTCAAAGTCAGAGGTGTCTGAAGCTCAGGAGAGGAAAGAACCAAAGAGCACCAAAGCACTTTAAAATCATAGAGTCACAGAATGGAGTGGGGTGGGAAAGGCCTCTGAGATCACCCAGCTCAGCAGCAACCCAGCCCCACCATGGGCACCAAACCCTGGCCCCAAGTGCCATGGCCACACAGCTCTGCAACCCCTCCAGCCATGGGCACTGCACCACCTCCCTGGGCAGCCTGTGCCAATCCCTGACCACTCCACCAGCAAAGACATTTTTCCTCCTCTCCAACTTAAGCCTCCTCTGGCACAATTCCAGGCCAGTTCCTCTCCTTCTGTCACCTGAGCCCAGGGAGCAGAGCCCAACCCCAGCTGGCTGCAGCCTCCTCTCAGGGAGCTGCAGAGAGCAATGAGGTCTCCCTCAGCCTCCTCTTCTCCACACTAACCACCTCCAGCTCCCTCAGCTGCTCCTCCCCAGCCCTCTTCTCCAGACCCTTTCCCACCTTTGTTGCCCTTCTCTGGACCTGTTCCAGCCCCCCAGTGTCCTTCTGGGAGTGAGAGACCCAAAGCTGGACCGAGGATTCAAGCTGTGGCCTCAGCAGTGTCCAGTCCAGGGGCAAAATCCCTGCCCTGCTCCTACTGCCCACAGCATTGCTGATCCAGGCTGATCCCAACACCCTGAGAAGGGAGCAGAACAGGACAGGACCCTCTCAGGCTGCCTTGCCTTCAGGTTATGACAAGCTGACAGCATTTGGACTTGCTGCCTGTGCTGCCTTAGGTTTAAGAAGCCTGACAGGGGCATGTTTCTGGGTGCTGTGGACTAGGGAGCCAGGCAGGAATGGAAATCACAGGATCCCAGAGTGCCAGGCTGGAAGGGACCCCAAGGACCACCTGGGCCAAGCTTTCCAGGTGATGGTAGAGCTGAAATGAGCTGGCTCAGCATCCTGCCAAGCTGGGGCTGCAAAGTGCCCAGTGCAGGGCACTCCACTGCTTGCCCTGGGAGCTGATTCCAGTGTCTGGTTGTGCTGCAGGGGAACATTTCCTTCTGGAGGCCACTGGGAATGTCCCCAGCAGGAAGTGCCCCCAGCACTCCATGGCACCCCTGGTACCCTGGGAGTCTCCATCCTGCTGGCAGCCACCCTGCATGCACTGCCCCATGCTGGTGAGGCCTGCCCTCAATGCTTGATGTCCTCTCAAAGCCAAACCATCCCACTTCTGCAGCCCTTCCTCATGTGGCTGCCAGGCTTCTGCTTACCCTCTTGGCCCTTCTCTGCTCCATTTTCTGAGGGCATCACCTCTCATCTGAATGACTGAGAAACCAACAGGAGATGTTTCAAAATATACCATGCTGGCAGCTAGAGGGGATACTGATGTGGGAGAAAACTTGGGCAGAGAATCCTGAAGAGTCCAGAAATCCCCCACCTTGACCATTGACTTGTTGCTCACGCTACTAAACACTTACTTTTCATTCCTCAATTTTAACAAGCAAGCAAAAAAAAGCTTGAGGGAAGTGGACTTGGATCCATCAGCAGAGCATGAGAGAGGTCTTACTGCAGAGAAGGGAACCAAAACACTGTAAGGAATCCATTTCAGCCCATCCAGCAAATGAAAGGTGCTGAAATCCAAACCCTCTGCCTTGGAAACACTGAAGAAGTCCCAAGGAGTGCACATCCCTTCTAAGAGGGGAAAAAGAGAGAGCACTAAAGGTACAGCACAAGGCAGCAGTGAGGTGAAGGAAGGCACTGAGTGATTACTGGAATATGGGGCAAGAGAGGAGGATGCCACTGTGGTTGGCATGAAGGGTTGCAGCCACACNATGGCAGGGGGCTGCAGTAGCTGCAGGTCTCTGAGGTCCCTTCCAATCTGAGCCATTCTGTGAGCCTGCAGGAGGCTGAACACAAGGCAGAGCAGCACCTCCAGCTGCCCCGAAGCACCCACAGCAGCCCAGCTGAAGGCAGGACTGCACCAGGGACTAACCAAAGAGCTAACAGAGAGGCAGCAGCTGTGCAGAACACAAACCACTGCCTGCAAGCATCCTGCAGGAGCAGAATGGTTTCTGTGGGAAGAGACCTTTCAGATCAGAGTCCAACACCAGCACTGCCAGGGCACCAATGAACCCTGGCCATCAGCACCACATCTACAAGGCCTTTAAACTCCTCCAGGTATGGAGACTCCACCACTGCCCTGAGCAGCCTGGGCAACCCTCAAGGGGAAGAAATTCACCCTCATGGCCAGCCTAAACCTCCCCCGGGGCAACTTCAGGTCATTTCTTCTTGTCCTATCACTTGTTCCTTGGGAGAAGAGCCCAACTCCACCTCACTCCAACCTCCTATCAGGGAGCTGTAGAGAGCAATCACAGAATTACTGAGGCTGGAATAGACCTCTGAGATCATCCAGCCCAGACTATGACCTAACACCAACCAGACCACATCATGTGCTGGACAGCAGGTGCTGAGAGCTTCCAGGCAGTAGAGGGTTTGGACGAACCAACAGCTCCAGCTGAGCTTCTCACCTCTGAAAGAGCACCCCAGGGAACACCCAAACTATAGAACCAGACCTGGAGATGGGAACAAAGAGCAGAGATGGGGACATCAAGCAGTAACACCAGCACCCTAAGGGAAGGGGCAGAGGAGGGGGGCCAGCAGGAGGAAGGACTTTTTGCTGAGCAGTATTCAGCAGAGAATAAAGCCCCATGCAGAAGCAGAGGTTGGATTTAGATCAAAGAACAGATCAATTTTTTGCATTTGCAGAAATACAACAGGGGAAAAAAAAAAAAAAAAAAAAAAAGAGTCATTTAAAAGCAGCTGAGGCTTTTAAAATAATGCCAGGTTCTGCCAGTGCAAAGCCCTGCAGAAATACCCAGCCAGAGACAGGAGGCCAGGAGGAGACAAGAGGCAAAGGACTGGGACTGTGGAGGGCAGGAGCACATCCACTGGTCACAGAGCAGCAAGGAAACAACAAAAGTAATGTTAAACACTGAGAAGCAAAGAGGCAAAGAGCCACAGCAGACAAATATCTGCAGATCTCCTCATGACAGTGACCTGACAGCACTGCTGACTGGACAGAGAACTCTTGAGTAAGGCAGAAGTGGGCTGAGAAGCAGCCAACAGCAAGCCAGCAAAACAAATAAGCAGCACTGACTGCACAATAAAGGGCAGGAAAATGAAAAAGCTTAGTGCTAAGTGGGGAAAAAAAATAAATAAAAAAATCAAACCCTCTTCAGTTGAAGACAAGAAATCCTGACACAGAAAGGACCAAACCAAAGGCAGCAGCAGCCTGAGAACAGTGCAGGGACTCCAAGGCTGAACGCGTTTAGAAGGGGGGAGGGGAAGAGCAGCTCCTCTGTGCTTCCCCATGGAGCAAAGTCCCACTGTGTGAGAAAGGTTGATGAACCCAGGCTGGGCACCAAAGGGAACTCTGGGCTCAGGGCAGACACCAAGAGACTCAGCAGAAGGTTTTGCAATAGCAAAACAGAAAATGAAAGCCAAGTTACTGCAGAAACACCAGAGGCAAGAACAGTTTAGGCTGGAAGGGACCTCAAAGATCATCTAGAGCTGCATTAAGGCTGACCAGATGAGACACTGCACAGCAAAGACAGACTTCGAGTTGCTGGGTGACAGCAGCTGAAGAGGTGCCAGGGTATGCCCAGCTGGGCAAGGGCAGCAGCAGCAGCCTGGCCTGGACCAGCAATGGTATGGACAGCAGGAGCAGGACAGGGATTGTGCCCCTGGACTGGGCACTGCTGAGGCCACAACTTGAATCCTCAGTCCAGCTTTGGGCCCTCACTCTCAGAAGAATATTGAAGGGCTAGAGCAGGTCTGAGGAAGGGTCTTGGAGGAGAGGGCTGGGGAGGAGCAGCTGAAGGAGCTGGGGTTGCTTTGTATAGAGAAGAGGAGGCTGAGGGAGACCTCATTGCTCTCTGCAGCTGCAGCCAGCTGGGGTTGGGCTCTGCTCCCTAGGCTCAGGTGATAGAAGGAGAGGAACTGGCCTGGAATTGTGCCAGGGGAGGCTTAGGTTGGAGAGGAGGAAAAAATGTCTTTGCTGGTGGAGTGGTCAGGGATTGGCACAGGCTGCCCAGGGAGGTGGTGGAGTGCCCATGCCTGGAGGTGTTGCAGAACTGTGTGGTGGGGTTGGGTTGCTGCTGGACTCAACCTTGGAGGGCTCCAACCCAATCCATTCTGCAACTCTGCACAGCAGAGAATAAGGATCAGCAGTGTTTAATTAAAAACCCCAAGTGTACAGTCCAGAAAGGGGAGCTACAAACAGTGCTCAGGACAGAACCAAAGGGCTTCAAAGCGAACTCCATGCTCCATGAGCAGTGAAGAGCTCAGTGCAAGCCCTGAGCCAGGAGACCACAGCAGATCCATGCTGTGACCGTGCCGGGGCAAAGGTGCTGCTGCCGAATCTATAGCCCAGGCAGGCAAGACACAAGACCTAGGTTGGTAACTGCTCTTGACAGCTCACTCCACATCTCCAGGTTTGCTCTGTAAAACACAAAACTTCCTCTGCAGAAATGGTTTTATATGGAGAGTGGCAAACAGCTTCCAGAATTCTGAGTTTTTACATCAATGTCTAAATATCCTAGGGCTCGACAAAACTCTTCTGAGCATCCCTCAGCTTCCAAGAGGTCCCAGAGCACCACATCCTTTGTCCCCTGCCCACCAAAGCCAGACTGGCACCGAACCGCTGTAGCAAAGCCCTTGTTTTGCAAGTCATACAGGTGCCAGGCGGAGCCCCCAGCACCGGAGCCGCGCCGCTCACAAGCCCTAACCCCGCACCGACCCGAAAAACCCCGGCCCCGGGGTGCCCCAGCCCAGCAAACCCTCGGTTCCGTCAAGTTTGGCCGCTTCCTTCTAGGAGCTCCTGACTTCCACACTCCAAGTCACCTCCTGCCAGCTACGGGCCTCGCTGCCCAGCACCGGGAGCGCCCAGCGCGCCAACAGCCCGACGGGCATCGGGCAAGCGGGGCTGGCCCATGCCCACCCGCCTGTTTGCGCTTGTTCCCCCTCCACCCGCCCCGGCGATCCCCCAGGAGCCAAGGCACCCCTCGCAGAGGGAACGGCGGCGGCAGGAGCGCGGACCGCTGCCTGAGGCCCCTCTCCCCGGCGGCCTCCCGGCCCCCACTCTGTCCCGGCAACAGCAGCACGCACGTCTCACCACAAAAGCGGGCAGCGGGGCTGGAACGAACACCACGCTTTCCCCTCCTCAACCCAAGGCCGGGCCCGATGCACTGGGTCTGTCGCCACCACCGGAGCCCAACCCGCTACTGCCCCTTCCCCTCAGCACCAGCCCGCTGCGCGCCCCCCGGCACCGGCACCAGCCCAGCCTGCCCCACCGCCATCGCTGCCCCAGGGCAGTACGTGCCGTGCCCCGCCTCGCCTTACCTCTGCTGTCGCGGGAACCCGCAGGGCCGCCGCGGGGCCCGCGCCCCCCTCCAGACCCGGCCCAGCGGCTCCGCTCCTTTGTGCCGCGGCGGCTTTCGGCGGAAAGATGGAGGCGCTCCACGGCCCCGCCCCACCGCGCCTGGCCGCGCCCCCCGCCGTCTCCCGGGCGACCCCGCCCCGCCCCCGGGCTCCACCCCGGCACAGGAGATTTGCCCAATGAAGGAGCAGTCTCGCACTGACGTCACCCGTCAGTCAACGCTCTCACCTTCTGTAAAAGCAGCGATGATTGGCTAATTTAGGGGTGGGGCTGTCTAAGGAAGAGGTTATTCGGTTGGTTTCTAAGGGCGGAAGGGGCGGGGCGAGCGGCAGCTGCGAGCGAACCGGGTCGAGCCTGTGAGAGGGGATCAATGGCGGCGCGCTGGTCCGGGCTGTGCTTCTGGTTGTAGCGGGCCGGCGGCCGCGGTATGTGGTGGCGGCAGGCCTAGCTCCGGGTCTGCCGGAGTCTACGGCAGGGACCAGGGACTTTGTGAACGCGGTGGGGAGAGTCCTTGCGGTTGGCCTGCGAGGGCCTTCGGGAGCAGGGAGGGAAAGGGCCGGGCCGGACCGGGCCCTGCGAACGCGACGAGCCGGGCCGCGGGCGGAGGCCGCTCCCGGAGCGAGCAGGTGAAGGGAAGGTCAAGATAGGAGGCCGCGGTGAGGGCTCTGCGGCGCTGGCGAGGAGCAGACCCCGGCCCTGCAGGACCTGGCCTGCGCCCGGAAGGCTCAGCCGTTCCCAGCGTACTCGGGCACGGGTAGAGCTGGCGCTGGATCGCGGGAGCTGGCCTCTGGCTGAGTACACCGCGACGGGGAGCGGCTCTTCACCGCCTGCTCGGGGCTGCCTGAAAGCGCTGTGCCGCAAGCCGGCTCTGGCGCTGCGGAGGTGCCGCAGAGCTGCCCGAGGTTGTCGCAGCGATGGGTAGAGTGGAACCGTTAGTTAGTGCTGGGCTGGGGGTGTTGGAAGATGCACATGGGTTCCCAGGACGCTGTCTCCGCGCCAGATCTGCTGCAGCCTGGCGAATGACAAGGGCTGTGAAATTTACTTGATCCTGGGACTGTCGCCATCTGGTAATATCAGGGTGCAGTTTGCAGCTGTGACATAAACCACTGTGTCACTCTAATACTCACCAGTAAAAGCCATGGAAAGCAGTTGCCAAACATAAGTGCTTTGGTTTCAAAGATTTTATATGTGTTTTAGATGGAGAAGTGCAACGAATAGAGCAAGATTAGCAAACCTGCTGAGAGCAAGTGAGCTTTACCAGGATGCTGCTTCATTATTAGTTTTGCCTCGCAGCCCCATCTTTGTGCTCCAGGATGTCCTTGGCAGTAAATTGGTATTTGCTGAAATGTGTTTGCTCAGACTCCAACTTCCAGGGTTCTACTGAAAGTCAGAATCATTTTGGTTGCAAAAGACTTTTCTGCTCGTTGAGTCCAACCGTTCTCTAACTCTGCCAAGCCATGGCCCTCAGCACCACCTCTCTGCCTCTCTGAAACACCTCTAGGGATGGAGATTCAACCCCCCTCCCTGAGGAGCCTCTTGTAGTGTTTGGGAACCCTTTTAAACCTTAATCCAGGTATCTTAAAATACATATAATCTGAGTGAAGTGGCTGATCCAGAAGGCAGGTGGTTTGCTGTTGAAGGCTTTAGTCCACTCTCTGCCTCTGCAGAGTCCCTCTCTGTCAGTCTGGGTTTGTAACTTTCTGTCACTGATGTGTTGGAACTTCAAGTTCCCTCTCTAAGTGGACTAAGGCTCTCTAAGGCTGAGATGGCACAAGTGAAGGAGCAGCTTTATCTTGTCTGTACAGCACTTGGGCAAGGCTGGCCTAGTGATTAGGACCTGTGTTAAGGAGTGACGTTCACATTTTGTCTCCTCTCTTAAATTTCCAGCTTGAAGCACCTTCAGAAATTGCCCTCAATGGACATTCATAGAGTCAGAGAGTTCTTTTGGTTGGAGAAAGCCTCTGAGATCATTGAGTCCCACTGTCAGCACCACCATGGCCACTAAACCATGGGTTATGGAAAGAGGGCTTGGTTTAGGGTGTTTATTAGCTAGGAAAATGGAAAGGAAGAAAAGGAAATCACCAGCCCTTGGGCTGTCATTCTTTCTCCCTGTTCTTAAGAGGATCCATGATTCTTATATTTTTCAAATTCCTACCTTAAGAATGCATCCTCCTGTCCACTCCAGTGCTCTAACCTGGATATCTGCTGAGAACTCACGTTGCCATCTCTCTTACAAACAAGAACTCAGGGGAAAGTATCACTTCTGGTAAGAATTTAAAGGCTTTGTTTCCTGCAGGAGAGGCTCCTTGTGGTGTGAAGGAAGGGTGCTGAATTATCTCTGTACAACAAAGCTGCTGAAGGGCCTGGAACATCTCTTGTGAGGAAAGACTGAGAGAAGTGGGGCTCTTTAGCCTGCAGAAGAGCAGCTTGAGGGGGGATCTCATCAGTGCTGATCAATACTTATACAGGGTGGGTGTCAGGAAGGTGGCACCAGTGCTGCCCAGTGACAGGACTAGGGATAGTGGGTGCAAACTGGCACATGGGAAGTTCCCACTAAACATGAGGAGGAGCTTCTTTACTTTGGGGGTAGCAGAGCACTGAAACAGGCTGCCCAGAGAGGTGGTGGAGGCTCCATCTCTTGAGACATTCCAAACCTGCCTGGATGTGTTCCTGTGTGACCTTCCTTAGGTGGCCCTGCCTTGGCCAGAGATCCCTTCCAACCCTTTCTGTTCTGTCATACCAAGCTCTGATACCAGGCAAGCTTCCTTGAGCTGTCACAGGACAGGGCAGCCACAGTCTCCCTGGGCAACCTGTACCAGTCTCTCCACACCCTCACTGCCAACAATTTCTTCCTCATCTCCGCTCTCACTCTCCCCTCTCCCAGCTCAAAGCCATTGTCGCTCCTCCTGGCACTGCCAGCCAGTCCAGAGTTGCTCTCCTGCAGCCCCTTCAGGCACTGCAAGGCTTCTCTGAGGTCTCCCTGGAGCCTTCTCTTCTCCAGGCTGCACAGCCCCAACTTTCCCAGCCTGTGCCCGTAGGGGAAGTTCTCCACCCTCCTCTGGACCCTCTCCAACAGTTCCATGTCCCTATACTGGGGGCCTCAGAACTGTGTGGAAACATCTCCTGCACTGCCAAGTGCAATTGGGCCCCTAATGTCCTTTCCCATGTGTTTTCAGGCCAGGCTGTTGCACAATGGATGGAGGAGATGGCACTGCTGACCTGGTCATTAACAAGAGGTTTGTGTCCGAGGCGGAGCTAGAGGAGCGGCGAAAGAGGAGGCAGGAGGAGTGGGAAAAGGTCCGAAAACCTGAGGATCCAGAAGGTATGGGATAGACTTTGATAGCTATGGGAGAGAGACCAGACAGGATTTCACTGCTGTGGGGGCTTAAAAAAAAAAAAAAAGAACAACTAAAAGGTAGCAGCTTGTGTTCTGCCAGCTGGAAGGTGCTTGCATGGAGGAACCGACCAGCGCTGGTGGTCTGGTGTCTGTGGTGTCCTCGCTCATCGGCTGCTTGGTTCCTTGCAGAATGCCCAGAGGAGGCTTATGACCCACGCTCCTTGTATGAAAGGCTTCAGGAGCAGAGAGAAAAGAAGCAGCAGGAGTTTGAGGAGCAGTTTAAATTCAGTAAGCACCCCACAAGGTCCTGTTTTGAACCTGCCCCCACCAAATTGTGTGCCAGTGGTGTGCAGCGGCTGGCCAAGGGGCACAGCTCTGTGTCTTGGCTGCCCCTCTGAGAGACACAACAGAGGGCTTGGAGCAACAGCATTGGGATTTCATACAGTCCTAGAATGGCTCAGGGTGGAAGGGACCTCACCTCACACATCACCTTCTTCAACCCTCTGCCATGGGCAGGGGCACCTCTCAACTAGATTTGGTTGCCCAAGGCCTCATCCAACCTGGTCTTGAAGACCACCAAGGAGAGGTCATCCACGACCTCCCTGGCCAACCTGTGCCAGTCTTCCCAACCTCACTGTCAAGAATTTTGTCCTCATCTCCACTCTCAACCTGCCCTCTCCCAGTTCAAAACCATTGCCATAGGTGAGGTGTGGACACTTACCTGCACTGATGTGGGGCACTTTTCTGAGAGTGCCAGTGCAGCTCAAAAACAAAGCAGCAGGGCCCTGGTGAGGCCACACCTTGAACACTGGGTTCAGTTCTCAGTGTCACAGTGTAAGAAAGACATGGAGGGACTGGAGGGTGTTCAGAGAAGAGCAGCAATGCTGGTGAGGGGTTTGAAGGGCATGGGATACAAGGAGCAGCTGAAGGAGCTGGGGGGTGTTCAGCCTGCAGAAGAGGAGGCTGAGAGAGACCTCATTGCTCTCTACAGCTCTCTGAGAGGAGGCTGCAGCCAGCTGGGGTTGGGCTCTGCTCCCTAGGCTCAAGTGATAGAAGGAGAGGAACTGGCCTGGAATTGTGCCAGGGGAGGCTTAGGTTGGAAGAGGAGGAAAAATGTCTTTGCTGGTGGAGTGGTCAGGGATTGGCACAGGCTGCCCAGGGAGGTGGTGCAGTGCCCATGGCTGGAGGTGTTGCAGAACTGTGTGGCCATGGCACTTGGGGCCAGGGTTTGGTGCCCATGGTGGGGTTGGGTTGCTGCTGGACTGGATGCTCTCAGAGAGCTTTTCCAACCTTGCAGATTTGATGATTCCATGACAGTAGATGGCTACTTCAAAGTGGTTTTGGCCTCTCTGTGCACTCTTGTGCCCCCCTCAGAGAACATGGTGAGGGGCCTGGATGAGGATGAGACACATTTCCTCGACGAGGTGTCCCGGCAGCAGGAGCTCCTGGAAAAGCAGCGAAGAGAAGAAGAGCTGAAGGAGCTGAATGAGTACAGAATATCCTTTGCACTGAAGGGGGTGAAGCAGAGGCCTTGGGCTGCACTTTGGTCCTGCCATTGGTGGCCTGCTGGTGCAGCTGCTCTCCAGGAGGGCAGTGCCAGCAAGGGAACGTTGGATGCTGTTGGGGCTTGGCTCTCCCAATGCCAGCTTGGATATTCCTCCCTGCCTTGACCTCCACATGCCTGTGGGTCTTTTCTTTCCTTCTCCCCTCTCCTCATTGTTGGGGGGGGGGGTGTTGTTGTTTTCTTTCCATTGTTTAAGGCATGAAATGCCACAACTGAAGAGAAAGAACCCAAAGGAAAGCAGCTCCTGGCTTCCAGTCCTTGGCTTGTCAGGGACTCACAGAAAGAGTTTGGGTCAGAAGCGACCTTAAAGCTCAGCCAGTGCCAACCCCCCTACCATGGGCTGGGACACCTCCCACCAGCACAGAGTGCTCAGGGCCTCATCCAGCCTGGCCTTGAACACCTCCAGGAAGGTTGTGGATCACAGAATGTGATTGCAGATCACATTCTGTGATTCTGTGATCCACAACCTCCCTGGGCAACCTGTGCCAGCCTCCCACCACCCTCACTGCAAACAATTTCTTTTTCATTTCCCCTCTCCATCTCCCCTCTCCCAGCTCAAAGCCATTGTCGCTCATCCTGGCACTGCCAGCCCTTGTCCAAAATCCCTCCCCAGCTCTCCTGGAGCCCCTTCAGCTCCTGGAAGGCTGCTCCAAGGTGTCCCTAGAGCTGTCTCTAGAAGACAGCACAGGATGCTTGTTGCCTCTCATGGAGTGGAGGTTGGAATGCTTTGAGGATTTCTGTGCTGAGCTAAAAGTTGAGATTCTGAGTTTTCCTGAGTCTCTGTAGAACCTGATGGGCTTTTTGCCTTCTGGTGAGAACCATTGTTTGTAAGTCACTGGAGAACAAAGCAAAAGTGATTGGGGGCTCTTTAGTGTAAATGAAAGTGTTGGTGGACAGAAGGAGGTGACCAAAACCAGACAGCAAATGAAGCTGAGTAGTGCCAGTGCCACCAAGGTCTGCACTGCCTTATACTGGTTAATGATTCTCAGCTTAGGTTGCCTGTTCCATCAGGAGCAGCTCCCTTACCTGAAAGACTGCTTTGCGTGGGAAGGGACCTTAAGGTCACCCACTCCAACCCCCCCTGCTCTCAGCAGGGACCTCTGCAGCCAGAGCAGGCTGCTCACAGCCAACCTCACCTGCAGTGGTGCCAGCCATGGGGCAGCTCCCACCTCTCTGGGCAGCCTGGGCCAGGCTCTCCCCACCCTCAGTGCCAAACATTTCTCCCTTCTCTCCACTCTGAATCTCCCTCTTGCAGTTCAAACCATTCCCCCTTGTGCTGGCACCACAGGACCTGCTCCAAAGTCTCTTCCCCAACTTCCTGTGAGGCCTCTTTTAGCACTGCAAGGCCACCAGAAGGTCTCTCTGGAGCCTTCTCTTCAGGCTTGAGCAATCCCAACTCTCCCAGCCTGCAATGCCAGGGCTTTGTTGAAAAAGGGCAACACTAGATTATTATTCTGTTTACTCCAGGACTAGGCTGGAGCTGTAGCTGCAATGTTCTCTTGCCTTGCTGCAGCTGATGCTGGGCTGCTCGTGGGCTATATTTAGTGGCTCTGGCTGCTGCAGGGCTGTGGTGTGGCAGCAGCTGACAGCTCCAGTTAGGTCACATACGTCTGGGGTGAGCCATACCAGCCCAGAGGGACTGTGATGTGGGCTTGAATTAGCCTCACAATGCACTGATGATGCCTGCATCTCCTCAGCAGGGCTGTTGAGGACACACAGAGGCCATCTGACTGCTTTGTGCTCTTGGTAACATGACAGAATGGGTTGGATTGGAAGGGAGCTTAAAGCTCAGCCAGTGCCAACCCCCCTGCCATGGGCAGGGACATCTCCCACCAGCACAGGCTGCTCAAGGCCTCATCCAGCCTGGCCTTGAACACCTCCCTGGGCAACCTGTGCCACTCGCTCCCCACGGTCACTGCCAACAATTTCTCCCTCATCTCCAGTCTCAACCTCATCATTTGGCACTGCATCTGAAGTCCTGCTGTAAATTAAACTGCAGAACTCACAGGGTGGAGGGGAGGTAGAATGGTTTTTAGTCACCTGGGAAGGAGCTTTGCCCATTCTGTTTCCTTTGTAGTTACTCTTATTTCTTTTTTTCACATAGCCTCAGCTTGCACCTTGTAAAAGGATCTATCTGTTTGAAATTTTTTTGAGGGGTATTCTTTTAAAATGCAAAAAGGTAGGTTTGCATCTGGAGCTTGGTGCTAATGGTTCACAGAATCACAGAATGTTAGGGGGTAAGAGGGACCTCAAAAGATCCAATCCTCCTGGCCAGAGCAGGGACTAGGAAAGCTGCACTTGTGTCAGGGCAGTCCCTGATGTCAGTCCAGGCTTGGGGCTGATGAGATTGAGAGCA
>WBNM01043358.1:131104-141846 GCA_013399055.1 Ramphastos sulfuratus | reverse complement strand
AGTCCCTCCCCAGCCTTCCAAGAGTTCTCTATCACAAAGCAGCTTCTCAATTATTTATTAATGAAGTACTGACATGGCAACTGTCACAGAAGGAAACTCACATTCTGTTTTAAGGCAGATATTGACATTATATTGGTTCTTTACACACAAAGCCAAAAAAAAAGCCCAGACTTTAAAATGTTTCACAGGGCGGGCACACCCCTTCCGCAGTTTAAATCACAAAAAAAATTCATTCATTGGAAAATTCATTTAAAAAAAAAAAAAAATCCCTGCAGTTGTCACAGCTTACAGTTTAATGAATTGGTTCCTTTCCTGTAATTCAAAAATTGAACATGAGATACATAATAAAAAGGAGAGGGTTATACATTTTATTGCTATGCTAAGGTTAAGAAATAAATATGCAAATAAGGAATTTCAAAGTGCTTCAGAGACCACACAAGCAACCAAGAATTATAAATATGAAAGTAAGTCAGCCCTGGTGAAAATTCATGCAGCTCCACCAACATTCTTAATCAATGCATATTTTTAGAAAGAGATCTCTACCATTTCTGTTAACACTTTGAGATCCTTACACGATTATACATGCTGCCATATCCTTCTTTCCCTCAATTCTGCCCTACCAACAGTTTTCAACAAGCTGAAAACTTGTAACCCAGTGTGAAATTCCTTCTAGTTGAATTACTGACCCTTCTCCTTGTAAATTTACACATAGGAAAGAACCCTTTCCACGATCCTTAAAGCAGCCAGCCAAGCCACATCATTTGGCAAACCTAGTGTTTCTCATTGTATTTTAACACTTAATTCATCATTTTCTGGATAAAATTGAGAGGCAGCAGTTTTTTAGCTTATCTCTACTGTCAAAGCCTACTTACAGAAGCCAAGTTTAAGGATGAAGAAAACTTCATCTTAAATGCTGTCATACCCTGAGGGAGTAACAGTTCTTCAGAAGCAGCATGCCAATTGACTGCATTTGTAAAGACTGTTGGACAGCAGGTCACAAGCACTTCCTCTCCTTCTCCCTCCTACACTTACAGTTTTAATTCCCAAAGTGCTTCAAAGTCCTCCAAAATGCAGATCTCCTTGAAAACATGCATATCAGCTGAGAGTGAGGAACAAGGAACCAGGACCATTGGATGACTGATTTACAACATCACAGTAAGAACACAAAGATAAACACAGGCTGAGCTTGGCTGAGATTTGCTGATTGCAGACACCAAGCAGCACATTGACTCCAGAGGATAAGATCTGTGTTCTTTTCTTGTAAATTCTGTAGTGGTGACCATATGAGGGCTGGCAGCAGCACCTTTTATATGTCCAAATTATTATTTTTCATGCAGACATGAATCTTGCAGATAAATTGATGTCTTCAAGTAGAGGAGAGAAGACAAGAAAGGAGTGATAGTAACAGGACCTGCACCGAAAGAGATCAAAACCAAACTACAGCCAGTGGCCATACCTACAAAGCTCTCAGCATTAGGACATTCACCTGCCTGAACTCACAAGGGACTTTTTTCCCTTTCCATAATTCTCTGAAACAGAACAGGTAGTACTTTAAGCACCCAAAAGATTATCTGTGGAACGACCAACCATTGAGCTTCCTTTTCACTATGAAAATTGCTCACATTTCTTCTACTAGCTCCACTTTTGCCCCAAGACCTTATGCCGTAGTCTATGCTGGCTTTTGCATTTATAATTTGATATTAAATGATATCTTTAATTCTCAAAGTTCAGACTTTCTGTTGTTTGGGCTAGGAAGGTGAGAAGATACATATAGATAGAATTATATACACACATAGATGTACCTAGCATGGAGTCACAGAATGTTAGGGATTGGAAGGGACATTGAGAGATTCTCCAGTCCAACCCCCCTGCCAAAGCAGGATCACACAGAGCAGACCACACAGGAAGGCATCCAGGTGGGTTTTGAAAGTCTCCAGAGGAGACTCCACAACCTCTCTGGGCAGCCTGTTCCAGTACTCTGTCACCCTTACCAAAAAGAAGTGTCTCCTCATGCTGAGGTGACACCTCCTGTGTTCCAAGTCTTAGCCATTGTTTCTTGTCCTGTCACTGGGCACCACCAAAAAAGAGACCATGCCCATGCCCATGTCCTTCATCCACCCCTCAGATACATATCAACATGAGAAGATGCCTTCTCAGCCTTCTCAAGACTAAACAGCCCCACTTCTCTCAGTCTTATGAATACCTTCTTGGAAGCTCCCAGCTACCAACCTCTCCAGTTAGTACCTAAGACACAGACAAGCAGACTCAACCCTCTGGCTTTGAGTAACAAGTATGCCTTAGCTATACCATCAATCAAATCATGCCTTGACATAGACAGACTGATAGACTATACTTTGATTAAGGTCATTAAAAAAGAGGCAGATTCCTTCCTGAAAGCAAATACAAAAATCTCTGGTGATACAGTTTGCAGCTGACAGGAAACAAAGATTAAACAGGTAAGTGTTAATAGTAACAGCTTTCTGGAGCATAGGATGGGCTAAAAAAGCATGAGGTTTTCAGTGATGCTAGTCTAGCTTGCTTGACACATGATCAGGAACATACACCACACTCAAAGGAAAGGATTGCACTTGAGAGGTGTGAACTCAGGATCAAGCTTTGGAACTGCAGGGAGTAAAATCAAGTTGAGTGGCATCAGTTGCTGCAGAAGACAGGACCTGCTGGGAGAAGTTTCACCCCACAGCACACTGTCTTGCTGCCATTCCCTCATAAGCACAACAAGCAGCAGGCAGGAGCACTCAATCTGGTGAGAAGAAGCCTGCTCTGGAGTGCAGAGGTGGAAGCCAGACCCCAAAGGCTGCTGCCAGAGGAAGGGTGTGTGCAGAGGCCCTGGGATGCCACTCAAGCTGCCAGACACTTGGGTGTTTGCAGTTACAGGATTTATGCACCACATCATAGAATCACAGAATGGTTTAGGTTGGAAGGGACCTCAAAGATCATCCAGTTCCAACCCCCTGCCATAGGCAGGGACACCTCCCACTAGCACAGGTCACTCAAGGTCTCGTCCAGCCTGGCCTTGAACTCCTCCAGGGAGGGAGCACATCCCATGATCAAAGTGAGGAAGCTGATGAAGCCATCTTCAAACAACTTGAGCAGGCCTCTGCATCAGACTTATTCTCATAGGAGACTATAACTGCCCTGACATCTCCTGGAAAGGCAATGTAGTGTGACAGAAGTAGTTAAGGCATTTGGAGAGTGTCAGAAATAACTTATATAAAGAATAAATGCTTGGCTTTACTTATATAAAGTATATGCTTATTTGCTTACTTACATGCATCTTGCTTGCCCATTAACAAGGTTTGCAGAATTACAGAAGGTCAAAGTGTTTCAGCCCCAGCCAACAGTGGCCACTGGGTCCATTGTACTCATCTGAGCTGATGGAGTTGTGCATTCCCACACCTTTGTGTGCCTTAGCTTTGTAGAAAGCTCAGCACAGCATTTCCTGTGAGTCTGCATTTGGAAGGCAAAATTTTACCAGTTCTGTACAGGATTATTAGATACAGTACATGTCTTGCAGATGCAGATGATAAATATGCACTACATATTTATGTATGTATAATACAATTTCATGGAAATGGAATCCAGCCTTTCACATATTCATGGAGTGTCCTCCTGGGCTGCCAGCTGAACAGGAACGCCTTGTGCCCAAGAACTGGGCCACCTGAGCTGCCATCTGCAAGGGCAAGTGAGGGCAGAGAGGAACTGAAGTCAAGAAGGAAAAGAACAAATTGAAACTCTAATGGAATAAGGTTTGGTCGTAACTCACACCCCTCCCACGTCTAACTGCAAGAAGAAAGGGACAGGGAGATGAGACCAACAGAGAACCAAGGCAACAGGGCCATGTGGCAGTATGACTGAAGCTACTTTTAGGTCTCAAGGTGGAAAGTCCAAGGTCATGTCTGTGCTGGTCTGCCCTTGTGAGTAAAGCTCTTTGCTCACCATCTATGTTTGCTCCTCTCTGCCCCCCTCCCAAGGTATACCCTTCCCCCTGGAACAGAGCAGCATGCAGCCTGCCCTTACCAGCAGAAGGGTCTTCTGCCCAGCTCAGAGCACAGCAGCTGGCACCCAGGCAGCCCTCCTCTGCTACCCAGGTCCAGCTCTGTCAGTAGAAGAGACTGAAACCAAAGAGTGTAACAGAATAACTTATCACACCATAAAAAGCCATCTTTTGAGTATACACTGACAACAAAAATTAGAGAAGCCTCCAATCCAGGTGCTTCAGTCACCCAATTTCAGAATATGCATGGACTGCACCCAAAAGCCAAAAGGATGCAATAGATTAGCCTTTCATCCAGGTGTCACAAGCCTCTGAATAATTCCACCTGATGTGATAAAGGCTTACTTCTCATAGATGGCTTTCTGAATAGCTGACAGTGCCATCAATAGAGCTGCTGCCATTGTGAGATTGCACAAATGCAAGCACAGATGCAGCTCTCCAAAAAAAACACCCTTATTTATTTGCTTTTTGAGCAACACAATTTCTCATAAGAATATGCTGGTTTACATATTTCAAGACTCTCTGCTTTCTCCTCCTCCTGCCTGTTACCCAGGGAGACTACATGATGGCATGGTTACCATGGAAACAGTGGACAAACTTAAGATGTTTTCATTGCTGTAGATAAAAGCCATCTGCATTATTTTTTCCTCTCTGTTTCTCACACCCCCAGCTCAGACTCCCAAGGCAAATGGCAGCAGCTGTGGTGCTATGCAGCAGCCAGGCAGCATCTACTGCTCCCCATGTGTGACCCCCACCGTGTCCCTGAGCCGGCTGCAGGGGACAGGGCAAACCACCTACAGCTAATAACAAAACAGGAGTGTGCCAGCAGCAGCCTGCCCTCCTCCTCCCCCACCTCAGAAGAGTTTACTTAGAAGGCCTTTCTGAAACTTTCCTGACCTCATTCACAGGCTCACAGGACATCAGGGGTTGGAAGAGACCCAAAGACATCATCGAGTCCAACCCCCCTGGCAGAGCAGGACCAGACAATCCAGCTCAGGGCACACAGGAACACATCCAGACAGGCCTGGAAAGGCTCCAGAGAAGAAGACACCACAACCACTCTAGGCAGCCTGTGCCAGGGCTCTGGGCCCCTTATGGTAAAGAAGTTCCCCATTGTGTTGAGCTGGAACCTCCTGTGCTGCAGCTTCCACCCATTGCTCCTTGTCCTATCCCAGGCAGCTTCCTGTCCTATCCTATCCTATCCTAGGCAGCTTCAGAATCAAAGCATTTGCAATGAAATTTAGTTTGTGATTTGAAATTCTACTTGTCATTTGAAGTATAATAATTTCTCACTCTTCCATAAAACTTCCCCACCACTGTAGAGATGAGGAAAAATTTGATTCACAAGTATTCTTTGGGCAGCTAAACACTTTCTCTCCAAATTCTGGAGGCCATCTCTAACCGCATGGAAGAAAAAAGGATTATCAGGAGTAGTCAACATGGATTTACCAAGAGGGAGATCTTGCTTGACTAACCTGATAGTCTTCTATGATGCCATGACCAAATGGGTAGATGGAGGAAGGGCTGTGGATGTCATATACCTTGACTACAGCAAGGCTTTTGATACTGTTGTGCTGGTTTGAGGCTAATTGGAATATTTTAATGAAAAGAATTAAATTATAGGCTGTGAAAAGCAAACAGAGGTGATGTCTGCTTCACTCACAGGCTTGCTGAGATGTGTAAGAACAAGAACACAAACATAGATAGGACAGCCTTTTGGTCTCTCTGGGACCTGCTGTGACTTCTCTCTGCTGAATAACCCAACTCACCACTCTGCTTCTAACCCCCCTGGCCCAGCCTCCAAACTCACCTTGCACATAAGCCAGACCCTGGGGTAAGGCAGAGGGGTGGGGAGAAGGTGGAAGGGTGGTTGGGAGCCCCTCCTGGGGACTCTGACGTCTGGGAGGGGAATTGTGTTTCTGTATTCCCTTTAACTTGTCTATGTCTGTAACTATTCCTGTCTGTTGTGTATATCTCTGCTTGTACATTGTGCTTAGCTGTAAACAGAGCTTCAGTCCTTAACTTCCAGTCAGCTCAGTCTAGTCTGGGGGATTTTACAAAGTGGGGGGGGCAGGGAACTCCCAAACCATCACACTGAGCTGCAATAAAGTGTAAATTCTTGCCTTCCCTTTTGGTGCCTATTTGGCTTTATGCAGGAGCAAGGAATGCATCTTTTACTAAATCTTATAGATTGTATCACTGTCAATAAAACCACACACAATACAAATGTTTCAGGAGATGAAGTCTATGTGTTTTGCCACTAGCTCTTGACTGAGGCCAGATGTGATAATAATCAGCAGCACAGAAGTGATTGCAGACCTTCTATAGAGGACAAGAACAACCTAAGTCTTACTGCTCAGCTACAATCCACATAAATAACTACTTTCCTCTCAGCCTTGTTTTTATCAATCACACTACATATGGTATTTTTCCTTTCATGTCTCAAGGGAAAGCTGTTCTTTCATACACAACAGTAAAAAAAGAAAATTATATATACAGGTCTTTTCTCCCAGACTTTTCCAGTCTAAGAATCTGGTTTAGAGCTTACCAGGATGGCATCCAGGCCATGTCTCCATATGCCATAAAACTTAAGTCTGTTCACTCCTGCAGCTTCCCTTCACCAGATCAAACAAAAATTAAATAGATATACAGGTCAGCTACTAGCAAGGAATTATATCTTAACACAATGCAGCAGCCACAGGTGCTGGAAAGACATTTACTTTTCACCTCTCACAGGAAACCACCAGGTAGTCAGGCAATCACCACTGCTCTTCAAACAAACTGAAAGCAAAATAAACCACACCAATCTCATCCAGTCCCCACAGCACTCAGTCTAGTTTGTGACAGAATACTGAATTTTAATGAATGTTATATTCAGAGGATTTTATAATGAAATGTTGACATAAATAAATCTAAAACACAGAGAAGCAATACTCTAAAATGAACCTAACCAAGTTTAGAATTGTAGGGCTAGAGGACCTTAGGAGATTACCTACTTAATCCCCAGTCAGTGTACACTCTCATCTTGACATAGATTCTTACACAAATACTGAGCCCTTACAGAGGAATGAAAGGAGCCTTATTTCATATATACATGAACAAGCATGAAGTCCTGGTTTGCCTTTTTTTTTCCTATCATTTTCCACAATAGAATTTAAAGCTTTGAGCTATTTTTAAATGTTTCACTTCATTGCTCCCACTTATTCCCATTAAGCAAAAATTTTCTCTACTCTCTCTAATCCAATTATTAAACAAAGATTAAATTAAAAGGTTGGTCAGGGGATTAGGATGGCAGAAAAAAGACCGTTCAGCACTTTGTTTCCTGCCTAAATTCCATTTGGATCATGTTTCTATCCATAAATATCACTGATTCCACATGTCATGTTAGGTCAATTCAAGGTGAGATTCCTGTATTTTAGAGCAAACAGGGACTGTGGCAGCTGCTGGACTTCCTCTGGTGCCACCAAACCCTTCTACCTGGACTGTACAGCCTGGATCATAATTGTCCTGAACAGCTGCAGCCAAGGAGCAAGATTTCATTCACAGCCTAGACTTTGGCTTCTGAAAAGGAGCAGAGCAGGAGGTCAGCGTGCCCAGCACAGCTCGGCGCTGCCCTGCAGAGCAAGAGGTCAGCGTGCCCGGCACAGCTCTGCGCTGCCCCGCAGAGCAGGAGGTCAGCGTGCCCAGCACAGCTCGGCGCTGCCCTGCAGAGCAAGAGGTCAGCGTGCCCGGCACAGCTCTGCGCTGCCCCGCAGAGCAGGAGGTCAGCGTGCCCAGCACAGCTCGGCGCTGCCCTGCAGAGCAAGAGGTCAGCGTGCCCGGCACAGCTCTGCGCTGCCCCGCAGAGCAGGAGGTCAGCGTGCCCAGCACAGCTCGGCGCTGCCCTGCAGAGCAAGAGGTCAGCGTGCCCGGCACAGCTCTGCGCTGCCCCGCAGAGCAGGAGGTCAGCGTGCCCAGCACAGCTCGGCGCTGCCCTGCAGAGCAAGAGGTCAGCGTGCCCGGCACAGCTCTGCGCTGCCCCGCAGAGCAGGAGGTCAGCGTGCCCAGCACAGCTCGGCGCTGCCCTGCAGAGCAAGAGGTCAGCGTGCCCGGCACAGCTCTGTGCTGCCCACAGTTTACTAGGTAGGCTCAATTTAGCCTTACATAAAGTACCATCTGCAAGGTGCTCCTATGCTTCGTTGTTGTTGTCTTTGCAGCTTTCCACATATAGTTCATGCTTGGCAATACACTGACAGCTATGTAACCATTTTTCCATCACATTTATTAGCTGGTATTGTTTCAGAATCAGTGCTCATTTGTGTTCCAAGTACATCACTGCACCACGGCACGAGTTAAAAACTAAACTGTCATACTTGAGACAAGGATTATAAATCCTCTCTCTGCTCCTGGGTTACTGGATTATTTTATACAAGTTGCTCAATTGCCAGCACTTCTACTTCCCTACCTTAAATCCTTTTATCAGCAAAGTTGGACTCTTTCCTTAAGGCTATGAGACCCAGAGCCAATAATTGTGAGTCTTTCTAAAACCTTTGAAGATTCATCTGTATTCTTCTACATAAAATTTGCTCAGAGTTCAGTAAGGCAGATGTCGTGGGTTCAGTTGAATCTGCTGAGGAGCACTCAACACAGTGCTGATGGAGTACTTGATACAATGCTGATGTCATGCCAGCTTTATAATAAAAGTGCTGGTTGGGGCTTGTACTTCAGGTTGTAACATGAGAGGCTTCCTGTTTCCAGTTCCTATTCCTAGTTTCAGTTTGGGGATGTTGGTCTTTTCCACTTTGCTGGCTGCAGGCTTGGAGCAGGGAGGGGTCATTTTTGTGCTGGTTTCTGCTGCTGGTGCTTCTGCTTTTGCCTTTAGGTGAAATAGGCTAGGGATACTGTACATTGTATTACACCATTAAACTTTCCCTACCTCAACTTACAGGAATTTTGTGTGTGTTTTTCTCATCTTTGCTCCCAATCAGTGCAGAGGGAATTTGCTTGTTAGAGCAGACTGTCTTAAACCAGGACAGCAGATTAGGTGAGGACCCTGAGCCACTGCCACGCTTCCTATTACCAGTTAAGTGCTTCATATAGTTTGGTTTAGCCTCCTCTGCCCCAGATGAAGAATTCACAGGCTCACAGGATGTCAGGGGTTGGAAGGGACCCAAAGACATCATCGAGTCCAACCCCCCTGCCAGAGCAGGACCAGACACTCCAGCTCAGGGCACACAGGAACGCATCCAGACAGGCCTGGAAAGGCTCCAGAGAAGAAGACTCCAGAGAAGAAGAATCCAAAATTTCTCTGGGCAGCCTGTGCCAGGGCTCTGGGACCCTTACAGCAAAGAAGTTGCCCCTTGTGTTGAGCTGGAACCTCCTGTGCTGCAGCTTCCATCCATTGCTCCTTGTCTTATCCCAGGGAGCAAGGGAGCAGAGCCTGTCCTCTCCTCCTGACCCCCAGCCCTCAGAGATTTATAGACATTGATTAAATCCTCTCTCAGTCTTCTCCAGACTAAGCAGCCCCAGGTCCCTCAGCCACTCCTCACCGGGCAGTGCTCAGTCCCCTTAGCATCCTCACAGCGCTCCACTAGACCCTCTCCAGCAGATCCCTGCCCCTCTTAAACTGTCCCTCTCAAACTTAAATTCAGATAACCTCTTACATGCTAGGTGTATCAGGGTAGCACTTGATAAGGAGTAGTCTGCTTCACTGTTTCTGTATGAACAATTTTTAAATACACTAATTCTTTTCTAGAAGGTGAGGATATCTGGAAGAAAAGAGATAATGCACAGAGATCTTCTTCATAGAAGTGGCTGATAAATTGTTACATCACTGCTAGATGATTTTTCAAGGTTCCCTTCCAACCTTCCCTAATGTTCTGTGGTTCTGTGGATTTAAAGACAGGTTATTAATCTGTTTTCTGAAGTATTCCCTAAACTGCTCTTCTGAACTAAAAATACTGGTCAGCAGTGCACGCCCCAGTGCTGACAGGCTAAATTCAGAACTCACAGATGAACTCTTCAGTATCACAAGGTCAGGCAGCTAGGAGACTGACAGGATGCATGGCCTCAGAGGAAGGGTTTTACTTCAAAGTTTCAGAACTATAGAAAGCCACAGAAGATTTGGTTTGCAAGTGTATGACAGAGATCATTTCTGGTCTGCAGTAATATAACCACTGTATATGTGCTGCTTTAAACAGCAGATGAAGAGAAAAAGCTTCTCACTATGCAGGGCATGGCTGGGTTTCAGGAGAAGCCAGGAAGAGCCAAGTAGTCTATTNGCTGGGGGCTCCAGAACTGTTCTCAGGACTCCAGATACTGTCACATGCACATGTACAGATGTACAGATACAGATCTGTGAATGTCATTTGTTTCACTGAGAAGTTGTCTGACAGCAGACCCATACAAGGTCCTCACCTGAATTACAGACTCCAGTTAAATATATTTTGAGTTGATCTTCTGACACTTCATCCTTAATAGCTAAGAAATAATAGATAAACCTAACACAACCAACATCCAATTGACTGAAAATTAGCACTTCTGGTTGTTTTCTGTAGAAAAAAATAAATAAATAAAAATAATTTTAAAAATTAAGTCCTCCTCACTGAATAGCTTAGGCTAACCTTCTGGGGCTACTATTAGCAAGATGAGCCTATATCTTCATTCAGTAAGAACAAAAGCAAGTTTTATATTTTCAGAGCTACAGATTACAGGTTAAAACAAAACAAACCAAAACAAAAAAAAAAAA
>WBNM01043358.1:118391-131049 GCA_013399055.1 Ramphastos sulfuratus | reverse complement strand
TTTTTTTTAAATTAAAAAAAAAAAAAAAAAAAAAGCCCCATACCATAATATTGTGTAGTATACATGAAGGCTATCATCCATAAGGCAAGCAGAGCAGTCCTTTTGCTCTGGATAGCACTAACAAGGTCTTTACTGCCACATCCAGCTATGGCTACTAAAGCTAAATAAATATCCAGACTCCCTGCAGCTGGCTGTAGGCTGAGAAGCAGAAGAAAAAGCATAACTTGTAAATAAAAGGTTAAATGAGTTGTGACAGCTTGCCCTGAAAAGCAAAAATTGGTAGGCATCCATCAGAGTCCTCGAGCATGTTAAGTGGTAAATTAAGAAGAGTTTGGGTATCATTTTCTCCTCCATATCTGCTGGCAGTAAAGCATGGGCTTGCATCACAGATTGAAGGGAGAATATATTTCCTGTGCCCAACACTGGAATCTAGGCTGTATGACTGGAAGAGGATTTGAATCTCCATCCTTGCAGGTTTTTAAGATGAGGTTAGACAAAGAGTTAGGAGAAGTGACAGTTACAATCGATTCATTTCTGTTTGGACAGATACACAGAACGCAGCCGCTCAAAGACCCTTCCAGCTCTCTTCTCTCCAATTTGCCTGTCATGGATTTGCAGAGTTTACATGACCAGCATAACTTGAACAGCTCACATTTTCCCCCACACCACGAACAGCTGAACAGCTAAGCATACACAGCTTTCAAGAAATCACTACCCAGGCAGATGGGGCTAGGAGACAACAAACAGCAGAGCTAAGATTCACCAACCAAAGGGGCAGGCAGCAGTGCTGCATTGCACCCAGTTTGACTATCCACAGCTCACAACCCGCAGCAAATTAGCTTATGAACTCAACAGTAACAAAAGGGTGAAGGGAAACATTTAAGATCTGTGAAGATGTGACAGCATTAAAAAGCTCCCTTCACTGAATCCCAGCTGCCTGCCAACAGCACTACAGGCAGAGATGCAGAGAAACACTGATGCCATGCTAGAGAACAGGCCAGGACTGGAAACAGAGAGTTGTGAGGTTCAGTATAGCAGCAAATGACCTTCAAGCCTTGACAGACTTGGCCAATCTGAAAGTCTCTCAGGGACAAACACCAACAAAGAGCAGAAACGACAGAATTGAGAGCAGACAGGAGTTGAAGAAATGTTACAGGAAGAGGTGCAGCAAGGATTCTTTGTATTGGAAAAAGCCAGCAAGTAAACAAACCATGTGCTGCCACAACATTATACACATCTCTGAGCAGGGCAGTAGGTGTAACACAATATTGTTTGTTAAACATTCTGTTTAGTTTCCTCTCCACAACCATTATAGCTACCAGGGAGCTGTGTTGCTTCTGATCATATCGGGGCAGATGAGTATCTACTCTGAATTGGGTCAAACCAGATGAATTGATGGTGACTCATAGAACACAGCTTAGCAATGTAATAAAGCAAGCTGGCTGCATTTTCCCTCCTAATTGAGATAGTACTGTTACTAGGAGTTAGAGCATCTCCTTCACTTGCACTTCACTGAGAGCATGCAATCTTTCTTGTGACTATGCTGCCCCAGTTTTCAGCTATTGTCATCCTGCTGCATGGAGCCACACTTGGAATCGTTTCAAAGCTGAAAACCAAGCACACAAACCCCTGTCTTTGAAACACTGAGTGGCAGGAGGGCTCAGAGCTCTTATCCAGGGTTTACGGGGGCCTCTGCAGAAAACTCCTGAAGTATACTCAGTATTCTGCTTTGGAGATATTTTTCTTTACTGGTTTAAAGGTGTCTACGTGAGCTTTTACAATTTTTTTTTTTTTTTTTTTAAGATCTTATACAGTAGTTTGGGTTGGAAGGGCCCTTTAAAGGTCATGCAGTTCAACCCCCTGCAGTGAGCAGGAACATGAACTAGATCAGGTTGCTCAGAACCTTGTCCAACCTGGCCTTGAATGTTTCCAGGGATGGAGGTTCTAGCACTTCTCCACACAACCTGTGCCAGTGTTTCACTGCTCACATTTGCACTTTTTTCCTTATACCTACACTGAATCTCCCCTCTTAGTTAAAAAGATATCATTGAGTTTGACTTCTGAGACTGCAAAATCCTGCTGATGTTCAGTGTTGGGACTGTTTAGTCAGAAGCAAGAAAAATTGTTCAGCTTTTCAGAGCATTCTCTAGAGGTCATATTTTATCAGGCATCAGGTTCAGTAGGAGCACTAAACCCACAATTACTTTTGCATTGATAATACATGCAGATAAAAGTGACTGATATCACAGCAGTAATAAACCTTTAGAAGCAGGGAAAGGATGGCAGACAAGAGCTTTAGAAGTTAGCATTGGCATCTGGCACTTGGGTACTCATATGAGCACCAAACACAGTTGCTCTGCCCCTAGCTAAAAACAGAGAGTGCAAAACATGAGCCTGCATTCCAGCTCTTCTTGCTGACAGTCTGGCTCCATGCACATCAGCACCTCAGTCAAATATGGGTTAAGACAGAGAAAGGCTGAACCACAGCTACTCACCTCATTCTTCTGACTATAATGAAGATGGTAATTTCCAACAGCCAGGGGAAATCTCAAATCAGTACAAGCAGATTCATTAAAACTCACCTTCCAACTTCTAAACTAATTGCATGCAGAATTGCCATAAAACCCTAAGCACAAACAATCATAAACAGGCTGAGTGCAATTAGATATGTGGATACTAATCAGAATCAGCTACAGCATTTATTCCATCAGCCACAGCTAGGCAGAGGAGTGTGCAAGACTATAAAGACTCCTTATTCTTCTCCCTCTCAGATTTTAACACATAAACCCAGCAGCTCAGGCACACAGTTCATTCCTCTCCCTGCCATAGGAGATGACTTTGTTAGACTGCCACATCAATGATTCTTTGATGCATCTCTGTCCCTGCATTGTCCTGATAATAAAACAAAACCAACAGTAACCACAGAAGATAAGAACCACTACGCCATGCTTTGTATATTTACAGTACTGTTATTTCTAAGCTACTACCAACTTCTTTAACTGTGNCTCTGGTTGCTCTTTGGGCTGCAAGTGCACACTGCTGGCTCCTGTTGAGCTTCTCATACACCAGCACCCCCAAGTCCCTCTCCTCAGGACTGCTCTCCAGCCAGGCACTGCCCAGTCTGTACTGGTGCTTGGGATTGCTTGATGTTCACCTGGCATTGCTGCAGGCCCCTTGAGAACTAATTGTGCGCACTTACAGATCATGTTATGGCCTGTAACAGCACAGGGCCTCTCTTTGCTCTATAGTGAAGGACTTCATTCCTTCAAGATCTTTTCTTTCTCATTTACATCACTAAAAAAAGCAGTAATTGAAGTGAAATCAGTTACACAACACAGAGGCAATACACCTGACCTTACAGTTCCCAGAATACATTTATACCATCTCATGCCATTCTGAAAACAAGGCAGAAGGAAGAGAAAAATGAAAGTTACCTTTTTTTCCTGTCATGGGTTGAGCTGAATCTGCTGCTGCTATTTGGTTCCAGTGCTGGCATCACGCCAGCTTCAAAATGAGAAGTGCTGGATGGAGAAAAGTATCATGGGGCTTGGAGTTCCAATTATAGCAAGAGAGATTTCCTGCTTCCACTTGCTGGTTTTGAGGCATTGGTCTTTCTGCTGGGCTGGCTAAGGGTCGGGGGTAGGTCGCTGGATTCTGCTGCTGCTGCATTTGGCAGAGCTTTTCTGCAAACAGGCTAAGGTAATTGTGCCTTGTGTGATCTCAGTTCCAGCAAAACTCTTTATCTCAGCCCAGTGTAGTGGGGGGCGTTGTGTTACTTTCCCTCCCATCTGTGTGGGGGGAGAGGGGCCTGTGGTAACCCAGGACAAATATTCAAACAAGCCCAGAGGTCAAAAAACCCACAAAACCACCACATACTTACTACTAATTTTGGGTGCTCAGTCTGAAAGTGCTGAAAACTGCTTTTTCAGAAGACTTGTTTCATGATACTCTCCCACAAAGCCTAGCTACTATTCACTTCAGCTGCAGCTGCAAGTACTCAGTGCTTCTGCAAATCAAACACTGAGGTCTCAAGTCAGCAACCCAGAAAATGAGAGCCACCTGTGAAAAGCTGTTTCTCTGCCCTGGTTGGCACTGCATTAGCAGAAATGCTTCTTCACAGCTGTTAGGCTGTGACTAAGGCTAAGCAAGAGAGATGTTTGTTTTGTGAAGGGTTTTTTAATTATTTTATTTTTAAAGAAAATAGTAAACTATTTACCAATTCAGGTTGAATTCAGTTAATATAAAGCTTGATGAATGGAAAAGCTCTGCAGAAGCCTTCCCTCTGAAGCAGCCCTGGCTGGAGGTTGGAGAAGTACCCGAAGCAATCAGCCCTGCTGCTGCATGGGCATCAGCATTGCAGACTTGGGCTGGCTCTTTCTGTGAGGAGCAGTCACCTGCCATCAGCCCTTCCTTTCACTGAGGAAGCAGGTTGCAAAGAGTTCATTCAAGCTCTTGGAGGCAATTAATATTTTCTGCCTGTGAACAATTTCCTTTTTCGCTGCAAAGTGGCAGTGGTTTAAACTGGAGTGAACCATGGAGCAGGAGTTTGGACAGCCCTGTTGGCCACTTGCCTACAGCATCTAGGGTACCCCATACCCAGCAGGATCTGTGCCAGCTTGAAGGTGCACAGTTTTGCTTCAACACAAAACCTGCACTTGGGGACTTGAAGGTTGTGAGCTTTAAGAATTCAAGAGCTGCAAAAGCTCAGGTTCAAGATACAGCAGTGACAATCTAGTCTATTCCAGCTACCTGCTCACTGGGGCAGCTTCTGTGCTGACTCTCTCCCCACCAGGAGGAAATAAAGAAGTGATGATAGTTGGATGTAGAGGTCCTTAGACCACTTTACAGTTCACCCATGATTTTTATTCCAGGTGATGTTCTTTGTTTCACAATTGCCTTCAATTACTTCCACATTTATTTTTATTTTCCTTGCAGCACTTCTGCCAAAGCTCAAGTCTTTTACTAGGTAAACTCTCCTGGTGACCAGGCCATAGGAATAATTCAAATCACCCTCTAAGGACAAGAGTTTAGTGCTTATTCTTTCAGAGTGATGGTTGTAGAGGCACTTCCATTACACATAACCTCGCCGCCACTCGTCTCGGCTACGAACCTCCGTCTCTAAGTGCTGCCTGCTGCCTCTGGACACAGGCAGTAAGGAATTACAGGAGGAAAATTTGGCTTACTTCTGGCAACATGCTGAAAGTAGAATTTTCAGAGCAATTCTTCTTGGTTCAAGCAGCTATTTGCAGCTTATAAAGCTACATGATACTGCATTACAGAATCACAGAATGTCAGGGGCTGGAAGGGACCTCCAAAGCTCAGCCAGTGCAGCCCCCCTGCCAGAGCAGGATCACCTAGAGCAGATCACACAGGAACACGTCCAGGCAGATCTTAAATATTCATCTCCAGACAGGGAGACTCCACAACCCCCCCGGGCAGCCTGTTCCAGTCTTCTGGCACCCTCACAGGGAAAAAAATCCTCTTCAGGTTTAAATGAAACTTCCTCTGCCTCAGCTTCCACCCAGTGCCCCTTCTGCTGGCATCACCCAGCAGAGCCTGGCTCCTGCCTCCTGGCACTCACCCTGCACATCTTTATAAACACTGATGAGGTCACCTCTCAGGCTCCTCTTCACCAAGCAAAGGACCCCCAGCTGCCTCAGGCTCTCCTCATAAGGAAGATGTTCCTCTCCTTTAATCATTTTTGTGGTTCTGTGCTGGACTCTTTCAGGCAGTTCCCTGCCCTCCTTGAACTGAGGGTCCCAGAACTGAACTATGCCACTTCTATTTCCAATCTCTTTATTAATTCCCTAGTTAGATATAACAAAATTTTGTAAATACCAGTTGAATAAAACATTCAGATTTATGAACAGCAAATCATTATGTTATGCTGGCAGGCTTCTGTCCTTTGCATTAATTGCTTCCATAAAGGACATATTTATTATTTCTCACATTGCTTTTACTGGAATACAATGACATTTTTTCAGTTATAAATAAAAGGTTTACAGTTTGCTTTATTCATCTAAGATTTTATCACCTTTTTTATAGTTTTCAGGATGCATCTTTTTTGTTATCTGCAGTGATTTTACTGCCTTATCTTGTTCACCTTCTCTGTCCAGGGCAGTGGTGGAGTCACCATCCCTGGGGGTGTTCAAGTGGCATGGGGACCTGGCACTTAGAGACATAGTTTAGTGTTGACCCTTCAGTGCTGGGTGGAAGGTTGGGCTGGATGATCTTTGAAGTCTCTTCCAACCAGCTATGTTCTATGATTCTGTGAACTATTCATAGAGTCATAGAACCATTTCTGCTGGAAAAGACCTTTGAGATCATCAAGTCAAGCCACTACCTCACTCTACCAAATGTGGTGCAAAACTGTGTCCCACACACCACATCTGTGTGTCTTTTAAACACATCAAAGAAGAGTTATTTCACCACTTCCAGCGTTTGATAACACATTTAGTAAAAATGTTTCTTTTAATACCCAATCAAAACCTCCTCTGGTGAGACTTGATGCCACTTCCCCTTGCCTATCATCACTTGTTACCAGAGAGCCACCTTAGCAGCTATTGTTACATAGCTGCTGAGTAGAATCACAGAATCATAGAATGGTAAGGTTGGAAGGGACCTCAAGGATCATCCAGTTCCAACCCCCTGCCATAGGCAGGGACACCTCCCACTAGCACAGGTCACTCAAGGCCTCGTCCAACCTGGCCTTGAACACCTCCAGGGAGGGAGCAACCACTGAGACTTACTCTCATGTTACTTACTCAGGTGAGTAAGTCACCTGTACATTGGAATCTGTCACCAGTCTTGTGCCCTTCATGCCAGACCTGTTTTTAGATGCTATTCCCAGGACTCAGGTTATCTCTGTATAGCAGTATTTGCTCTGGTACCACCACTGTGATGCTTGCAATCACATCTCAGCTGCAGCTGGCTTCAGAGCTTCATTTGCTATAAACAAGATGGTCCATATAAGGTGTGACATGAGCTGTACTGGAAGGCTGCCTTTGCCTTCTGCTGGTGTTTTTCTGTACTCCACTAATTCTTTCTACTGGCTTTGTTATTCCACTGTGTTCCCACCTACCTACCCCTCTCCATCTAGAAGAGGGGGAAAAAAACCCAACCAAACAAGGAAACCCAAAACAACCAAACCAAACAAAAAAAGATCCAAACGAACAACCCAACCTTCTAACCAACCTAAAGAGCAGGTTTTTGGAGTCATGACAAATTTTTGTCTGCCTTATCACAGCGGAAGCTGTGCTGCAAAGAGGATTAGCTATGTTAAAGCTCATGACAAGAAAAGTGAGGCCCATTAACTGTAATAACACTTGACACCTTCTGTTGTTCATTATGCTATCAGGTTACAATCAAGGATTTCCTCAGCCAAATGCTGGAGTGTCATCTGTGTTTGTGTATAACTCCCCTGAGGCTCCATACAACCAAACTAATGTCACTGCCATCACTATGGCACCAGGAACAAAAAAGCAGCATGTCCTTCAGAGCTAGGTGTATCAGCCAAATGGTATGTACAGGGTAAAAAAAAGAAAAAAAAATGCAAAATTCAGGTTTTTTGCAAACTGTTGCTCGAAAACACTCTAAAAGGAAGTACCTGACACTGCGTCTCTTGGTCGTTGGACTGAGAGCTTTTAACAATTATTAATTTAGGAATAATTCAATATGAAGTGACAAAGCAGTGAGTCAGGCTGTGAATTTGCCTGTGTTTCTGCAGAAGTTATTAACACACTGATCCCATGTGAAGATTGTATGCTCTCATTTTAAAGCTGCTGCTTCTCCTAGGCTGTATGGTTTGATGTCTTCTTCTAAAGACACTGCTGTTGTAATATGTCTGCAGGGGTGACCTCCCAATGAGATTTGCAAGCAAACCAAGTCTTTGCCTAATGTGTTCAGGGGCATTTTTTATAAAGGACAACCTACATTGCAGCATGAGGTCATAAATATTTCTATACACAGCAGACATTCATCATTATTAAGGTCATTGGCCTGGATATGCCACTAGTACTGATGTCAGATTGTTACTCCACTCATCCTTCTTCTCCCTCCATGCACTCTGGCAGATTTTAATTTCTTAACTCTGAAACTGATGTCCAAATCTTTATTTGTGCAACTACTTTGCTTTGTTTCACAGCTCCACCTCAAGGAGTAAGATGCTTGTGCAAGTTGAATTTATTTCCCATTGTAACATATACTTCATGTTTGTTTCTGCTAGTAACTGTTTAATCCAGACTGTACTGTACAAGCAGAGTTACAAATATGTCTTACAAGGTCTGGCCTTCTGAACAATAGGATTACCAGCAAGCAAATTGTTTTACTGCTGCATTTGCACAGATTATCCACGTAGGGTATAGCAAATACTGTACTAGTGGGAGGTGTCCCTGTCTATGGCAGGGGTTGGAACTGGATGATCTTTGAGGTCCCTTCCAACCTCACCATTCTGTGATTGTATGATTCTCTAAATAGCATCACAAAGCTAAAACAAGTTATCTAAAATAGCTGAGTGGCTCACATGATAGCCACTGCTTCCAGAAATGAGTTCTCTTTGTCAAGGTAAAGAGAGGTGCTTCTAAAACTATTTCAGATGGTTGTGACTTGACCTCAAAATCTGCATCTGGAGTAATGCAAATACTACTCATTATTGATTTATAAACTCTAATTTGCATGATATGTATATTCATATACTTTCAAAATGATACTGAAATGATAAAGAGGAAAACAACAGGCAGCACAATAGTGTTCACACTCCTAGAAGAAAACCTCACATTATCTCTGAAGATAAACATTTACAACTAAACACTTGCTTTGATTTAGGGAAAACAAACAAGCAAAACATGACAAATCCAAGCCAAAACAACAATGAAATCTATCTCCAGATTTCCCTGTCCTCCACACCAGCAGCTTGGTAAGAACTGAGCCACTGGATCAGCCCAAAGACCTGCCCAGGCCAATTACCATTACTATGTGGTGGGCAGAGTACTTTGCAAGGTAAAGGTAGCTTGAGTGGTACATTTCCAACTGGAAGGCAACAACAGTTCCAAAACAGTAAAACCTTATTAGACTACAATGAAAACTTTTTAGGCATAATCTTTCCTCCCTTCCCCTTTTAATCTCACTAAGAAAAAATTTAGATGGCCAAAGGTAGGTTGATTGAATGTGTATTAAATCACTTTTCCACTGCTGGAAGAGCAGTAAATGATTTAGTAAGATGCAGCCTATGTCATTTTAGGGTGGGATGGAGCCTAGGGTGCACTGTCCCCTCTGTCCTCTTGTGCTCTGCTTTCTGGTGGAGCTGAAATGAGCTCCAGCAGAGCTGAGCAAAGGGCTCCATGTACCTTACCAGGCTGCCCCATCTGCAATTGTAGTGTCAGGGCTTCAGAGGACGCAGCAAACACACAGCTGCTCGCTAACACACACAGCCTGGAGTGCACTGTTGTAGCAAGATCTTTGCTAAAAGGTGTCAGTAACCCCTTCAATACAAACACTGTTACCTTCACTTACAGCATTTCAAACTCTAGTGGGGTATTTGAGAAGGTGGAGGAAGTGTACATATTATGCCTTATCTTTAAAAAAAAACACCTCAAAACCAGTACTGTGACCTTATTTCAAGAGAACCTCCCATCTCAGGCTTCCTATAAAGATTTTGTTTCTTTAAAAATAATTTATTTTTTTAAAAAAGAAGAAGGAAATTTTAAAAAGGTAATCTAGAAAAATTATTTGAAGGCTGGTTTTGAGTCATCCTTTCTTCAGTCATTTGTTTTCACCAGTAGCTAGAGTTAGAAATCAGCACTTTAGTGGCCACCAAAAGCAGTCAAGAAAAAAACCAGAATGCTTTCTGTCAAATCATGATTTCAAGGAATACACTGAAAAAGCAGTATTAAGGAGGGAGAAAAATAAAAAAAAACAACCAAATTAAAACACACAAAAAAACCCCAAACACAAACTAAAAACAAAGAACACAAAGTGAACATGTTTAAGTATCAGCAGTTGCTATTGCACTAGAAGCATCAGAGGTTTGGGTGTGAAGATATTAATTGTTTGGCTGGTGTATTCCAATTCATCTATCTGGGCTGCATTGTCTGTCTTTTGGTGCAGAGGACAGAAAGATTAGCCTGCAAGCTCCCCAGATTGCTCCATCCTAGGCAGAATCTATACCAAGTATTCAGAAAATGTGTTATTTTATATGGCAGAGAAAGGGATGATGGACACAATTTTCTGACTACATAAATGACTTTCTTTTCATAACTATCATTGGGAGTATTAATGCAACATATTGATTGCAGAATTACATTCTAGAAAGAAATAATAGCCTGAGACAGATGCCCTCAACCATTGAGAATCATCAAGACAGTTGAAAGAGACAGCTTCTGGGTCTGCCTCAATTTATTGTTCTCACAACAGCAAATGTAGGCAGGTCCTTGCTGCACAGCCCCATCTTGGCCAACTCAGTGTTTTTCTGAGTTGCAATAATCTGTGCCCAGCCTGCTTTGTCTCTAGGAGATTTTTTTCTGTCATTTCTGTCTCTGAGCCTGTGATCCCTGTTCCTCCCCACAGCCTCCTGGACGCTCTGCAAGCTCCCTTTGTCTTGCTGCCAGCCTCCTACTGTGCAGACCTCTGTTCATCTACCCCAAATGGAGCAGCCTCTCATCTTTACCTTGGCCCTCCCCAAACAAACTCTCTTCCATTAAAGGAAGGAGATTAAAAAGTAAAGAAAAAAACCAACTCCAAGCTCTCT
The DNA here is from genome assembly GCA_013399055.1 of Ramphastos sulfuratus. Classification (NCBI taxonomy): domain Eukaryota; kingdom Metazoa; phylum Chordata; class Aves; order Piciformes; family Ramphastidae; genus Ramphastos; species Ramphastos sulfuratus. Next base: position 120,305 of record WBNM01043358.1, on the reverse strand, counting down.
GAACAATACACACCACCAGTCATACCTCCCAGTCACATTTTATTCCCCATCTCACTTACTACTTTCTCAGTTTGCCAGTGCAAGTGACACAGTTTGTTTTCTTCACCTAACAGAGAAATTCAGGTTTAACTTATTCCTCCCTCTCTCCTTCTCCAGCTCTTACCCTTTCATCTTTCCAGTCTTATCTTACACCTTGTTCTACTCAGTGTCACTCTAAATTCAGTCTTTTCCTTAAACAAACTCTCAATTCTGCTTGGCCATTCAATTACTCCCTTCTGTATGTAAGATTTTATGTCATGCTGAGTTTTGCAGGACTGAGTGGAGTATTCTATAACATAGCAGCATAAATAGAATTTCAGTAACACAAAAAAAAAAATAAATCCTTGGCTGAAGGTCTCCATCCATGGTTGATCTTCTCCATGGCTGAAGGTCTCCAGAAAATGATGGGTTTTGTCCTCCAGGAAATGATGTTTTCTGTGTACAGGTGGAAGCTTTTCCTTGCAAAACTGGAAAGTTTTGCTTTTTGTTCAAAAATCTGGAGAGGGAGAGGGAAAAAACTGAGGTGTAAAGTGTAATGTCTCCTTCCACTCTCCTCTCTTCAGTTTTATGTTACTATGGCCAGCTCCTGTTCTGTTACTCACCTTACCTCATTCATTGTGTAAAATGTAACTCCCCAAATAACTCAACAGTTAATGTATCGAATCTTGTCTCCTCCATCACAAACAGCTTTTTTATGCCCAGCTGTCACCCCCCACCTAAGCAAATCTTCATACTTCCACACATTAACGTTTCAGAAAAACATCTATGCACAAAAATACACTCTTCCAAACACTCCAGATGTGTTCCAACAGGATGCTTGCAAATCCTTACTCACCAGTCAATCTCTTTACCTCTTTTTCTTGCACTAATTGCTTGTGCATTTCCACCACACTGGCTGCAAGCCACTGCTACCACACGTCTTGGACCAAGAGAACAAGATTTCTGGGATAGGAATATCTTTTTGGTCACTAAAGCTACTTCATATGAAAAAGTACTCCTTTCATGACTGTTCTTGTCACTGTAACATTTAAATAAATAAATAAATAGGCATTTTGGACATTGAGTCCTGCACTGTTTTATAACTACAAAGCAGATTCGACTCTGCCCCTTTACACCAAGTCGTATTTCACTTGAACCCCAGTTCTGATCTGGCAGCTCACAATGAATGCATTTCTAAATGAAACTAATGTCCTTTAAAATTGAATTGAAAGAAAAGAAAAAAAAACAATCAAAACAGGGAATATGGTTCCATTATTTTTATTAAAATGAGAGCTCTTGTAAATGTCAAACGGGACCAAAAAAAAGAGCCAAGAGGTTAGAAGCGTTGTGGAAGATATTCTACTCAAATGCAATTTATAAATAGAAACTTACACATAACTTACATACTTTGTGATACATCTACTGTATCTTACATATACATCTGCTGTATCTTTATGTTTGTGATACATCTGCTGTATCAGGAAGGACATGGAACTGTTGGAGCGGGTCCAGAGGAGGCCATGAAGATGCTCAGAAGGCTGCAGCAGCTCTGCTGTGAGGACAGGCTGAGAGAGTTGGGGCTCTGCAGCCTGGAGAAGAGAAGGCTTCCAGGAGACCTTGGAGTGGCCTTCCAGGATCTGAAGGGGGCTACAGGAAGGCTGGGGAGGGACTATTGACAAGGTCTTGCAATGCCAGGACAAGAGACAACGGGTTTGAAGTGGCAGAGGGGAGATTGAAAGTGGATGTTAGGAGGAAGTTGTTTGCAGTGAGGGTGGTGAGACACTGGCACAGGTTGCCCAGGGAGGTTGTGGCTGCTCCCTCCCTGGAGGTGTTCAAGGCCAGGTTGGATGAGGCCTTGAGTGTCCTGTGCCAGTGGGAGGTGTCCCTGCCTATGGC
>WBNM01043358.1:72022-118082 GCA_013399055.1 Ramphastos sulfuratus | reverse complement strand
AGGGGACAGAGTCTCAAGTTGTGCCAGGGGAGGTCTAGGCTGGATGTTAGGAGGAAGTTGTTGCCAGAGAGAGTGATTGGCATTGGGATGGGCTGCCCAGGGAGGTGGTGGAGTGCCCATCCCTGGAGGTGTTCAAGACAAGCCTGGCTGGGACACTTAGTGCCATGGCCTGGTTGATTGGCTAGGGCTGGGTGCTAGGTTGGGCTGGGTGAGCTTGGAGCTCTCTTCCAACCTGGCTGATTGTATGATTCTATGAGAGATTCAGCTGGATGCCAGGAATGTGCATTAGAGCAGCAGCAGGGCAAGTGGCTGTTGAGGCTACAGAATCTCCACCCTGAAGGCTTCTGAGGTTTGGCTAAGTGAGCTGTGGCTGGTTTGCTATAGGTGAAGGAGAGTGCTACAGGACCAGGAAGTTAGACTGGATGATCTCCAGAGGTGTCTTCAACATATGCACTTTTCCAGTGCAGTACCACTTCACTGGCTAAGGCTTATACTATCATATTTTAACTCTTACCTACAAGTACACTACAAATACCCATTTGCAGGGACACTGAGTTGCTTTCCTAAANAGTGGGAGGTGTCCCTGCCTATGGCAGGGGGTTGGAACTGGATGATCCTTGAGGTCCCTTCCAACCTTACCATTCTATGGTTCTATGATTCTATCTTAAGGTCATTATTCACAATTATGATAAAGACTCATGCACTGATTTCCCAGATCCACACAGTAGTGACAAGACTGCTTGCAAAGCATGCCCCATTTTGTGGAACTTGTCAGAAGAGCATTATTTAGAAAACATCTTCCTATATTTCTCAAACATGTCTCAAACACTGACATGATGCAATTAGCCTGTAATGTAATCAGATGTAATTAGACTGTAAGAGGAAAGATATTATTCTCTTCTGTTTGGCACTGTATTTCAACTAGCCTAGCTAGCTTTGGCTCTCCAGCAGAAGTCCAGTTACCAGGTTGGTCAGCAGCCTGGGGAACACAATTCAGCACAGAGAGCTTGAAGGAGCTGGGCTGGTTTAGTTTGCACGAGAGTAGGTGGAGTGGCCAGGTAACAGCACTTGAAAAGCAACTACAAAGATGACAACACTTCAGACAGTGTAACAGTGGTGGGCAATAGCTGCAAACTACAGCCTGAGATCAGGAGCAGTGTGGCCAGCAGGAGCAGGGAGGTTATTCTGTCCCTGCACTCAGTACTGCTCAGGCCACACCTTGAGTCCTGTGTCCAGTTCTGGGCCCCTCCATTCAAGAGAGATGTTGAGGTGCTGGAAGGTGCCCAGAGAAGGGCAGCAAGGCTGGTGAGGGGCCTGGAGCACAGCCCTGTGAGGAGAGGCTGAGGGAGCTGGGGGTGTGCAGCCTGCACAAGAGGAGGCTCAGGGCAGACCTCATTGCTCTCTGCAGCTCCCTGAAGGGAGGTTGTAGCCAGCTGGGGTTGGGCTCTGCTGCCAGGCACCCAGGGACAGAAGGAGGGGACAGAGTCTCAAGTTGTGCCAGGGGAGGTCTAGGCTGGATGTTAGGAGGAAGTTGTTGCCAGAGAGAGTGATTGGCATTGGGATGGGCTGCCCAGGGAGGTGGTGGAGTGCCCATCCCTGGAGGTGTTCAAGACAAGCCTGGCTGGGACACTTAGTGCCATGGCCTGGTTGATTGGCTAGGGCTGGGTGCTAGGTTGGGCTGGGTGAGCTTGGAGCTCTCTTCCAACCTGGCTGATTGTATGATTCTATGAGAGATTCAGCTGGATGCCAGGAATGTGCATTAGAGCAGCAGCAGGGCAAGTGGCTGTTGAGGCTACAGAATCTCCACCCTGAAGGCTTCTGAGGTTTGGCTAAGTGAGCTGTGGCTGGTTTGCTATAGGTGAAGGAGAGTGCTACAGGACCAGGAAGTTAGACTGGATGATCTCCAGAGGTGTCTTCAACATATGCACTTTTCCAGTGCAGTACCACTTCACTGGCTAAGGCTTATACTATCATATTTTAACTCTTACCTACAAGTACACTACAAATACCCATTTGCAGGGACACTGAGTTGCTTTCCTAAAGAAAATGCCTCCTAAAGTAGTTTGGCTTTAAAGATTTTTCAGTATTTTCTGTATATATCTGCCAGTTTAAGCATTTTGCTGCAGGGAGTTTAGATTTGTTTGATTTTTTTAATCTAATGACACATGGTAGGAAGGGAATATTTACATCCATAAAAAGTGCCAGAGAGCTTGACTAGGAGTTGACACCCAAAATACAAATGTACCTTACCTTTGACCAACTCTAAAAACATCCTTTGAAATGTGAGTGCTAAAGTTTAATAACTCTGTTTAAAATTAAAATGGAATAAAATTGTTCTGAATGGAAACTGGAGTTCCACACCTCCTCACATTGATCCTCATTCAGAAAGAATTAAAATATATTTATAGCTTCCAATGGTAAGACTTCCTCTGAAGACTGAGTCAGAGATTTACACAAGCAGGACTACTCACACACTTAAAGCCAGTTCCCAGATAGGATTTTTACCCTCAGCTGCTTTAATTTGCATGCTGCTTTTCCAAGGAGTGTCTGTGAGACATGAATCACATTTCATTCCACTCACATCATGCCTTCAGTAGCCAATGCTTTTCAAATTTTAAAATACAACAATAGAGCACCTTACTTGCTTACATCCAAAGAGGATGCATTTGCTACTGATGAAAAAGACTAGAAAGGTAAGAAGCATCCACACTGGCCCTGGACAAGCAAGAAAAAGTTCCTCTGTTTTTGCCTCTATTACCAATGTGCTACTTGCTGGAACAAAACAAAGTGTACACAACAAAAGCTTTCATGCCAGCAGTTGAAGAAAGAAAATATCTTTCAGACCCCCTCTGGCCAATACCTGTCGTTTCTCCCACTCCTCCTGAACTTGCTGCTTCTTTCTCAGGTCACTTAGCCTCTCTGAATGGTTTGATTGTCCAGGCTATTCAAGCGTTTTCATGGCACAGCACATCTGTGGAAGTGTGGGCAATATACATGACAATACTCTTTTCAGAGAAAGAAGGAAATAATCTGCTCATCTTGGGACATCGAGCAGGGTCACCATTTCAAGGGATCACAGAATCACAGAGTGTCAGGGGCTGGAAGGGACCTCCAGAGCTCAGCCAGTCCAACGCCATGCCAGAGCAGCACCTCCTAGAGCAGATCACACAGGAACACATCCAGGCAGGGTTTGAATATCTCCAGAGAGGGAGACTCCACAGCCCCCCTGGGCAGCCTGTGCCAGGACTCTGTCACCCTCACTGGGGAAAACCTTTCTCATGTTTACATGGACCCTCCTATGCCTCAACTTCCACTCATTGCTCCTTGTTCTATCATTGGGCATCACTGAGAAGAGCCTGGCTCCAGCCTCCTGGCACTCACCCTTTACATATTTATAAACATTCATGAGGGATCTGAAGGAAACCATATCCACACTCCATGAACACTTCTTTATAACTTCCTTTCCTTTCCCTTTTTCCTTCATCATAGCATGTGAGATTCAGAAAACAAATCTTGATGGAGCTGACTGTTGTATGTGAAGTAAAACTGGGCAATAAGTTGTGCTAGGAGAGGGACCTGGTTCTGTATGTATCAGGCAGCTCAGAACTGGCTAAGTTGTTGTGAGCAGTCACTAATGACAATGCAATGTGGAGGTCTCCTGCCTTACTGAGCATCATTACCATGGATACACAAAATATCTCAATTGCGTTTTTTTGGCTTTTTTTTTGGCCAGTAAAGTGCTTGCTGTGCTTCACTGCTAAAATCACAGAAAGTTCTAAAACCATGTTGCACTGCAGCTGCCAGGCATAATGATGGAGTCTGATGTATAGCAGTTCAGCTGGAAGCTGCCAAGGGATAAACAGGGAAAAAAATCAGTGCCACATTTGCAGATAGTCACACAGTTGCATGCTGTGTAAATGGTTCCTTTTCCATATATTTCTAAATGCTTGCTTTTCAGATATTGCAATTTTAACCTAAATAATTTCAAAGACAAGCTTGACATTCTTTTCCTTGTCAGGGAGCAACACCTTTCAATACTTTCTGGTAGTATGCACTAATTAAAACTATTTTTAAATGTTTATATAGTAATTTTATAATACATAAATAAAGTATTAGATCATTAATCACTCTGTATATCTTTTGTAATGATCTGTAGCCTTATCTCCCCCAAGATTTGCCAGTTCTTCTCTCTGTGCATATGCATACATATTCTAGCAAAACCACCAACAGAAACACAACAACAGAAAACTTAGCCTTACAATATCTGAAGGGGCTACAGGAAGGCTGGGGAGGGACTACTGACAAGGGCTTGCAATGCCAGGACAAGGGGCAATGGGTTTGAAGTGGCAGAGGGGAGATTGAAACTGGATGTTAGGAGGAAGCTGTTTGCAGTGAGGGTGGTGAGACACTGGCACAGGTTGCCCAGGGAGGTTGTGGCTGCTCCCTCCCTGGAGGTGTTCAAGGCCAGGCTGGATGAGGCCTTGAGTGACCTGTGCTAGTGGGAGGTGTCCCTGCCTATGGCAGGGGGTTGGAGCTGGATGACCCTTGAGGACCCTTCCAACCTTCCCATTCTATGATTCTATGATTTTTTTATTGTATACATCACATCAGAAAGGCAAAATGAGATATCCATTTGGACCACACAGGAGCTGGAGTACAATCCACTTCATGCTACATTGTATCACAGTGTCTGTTTTGTTTGATGGGTTATTTTTTCCCCACAAATTAGTCTGATAGGCAATTCTAGTACAGAACAGGAATGCAGTAAATTATCCCACCTCTATCTTACAGATAATGGAGCAAATCATTACCCACTAAAACTGAGTTTTAATTTGTTATAGCAGAAGAAGACAATTACAGGTCAACCTGTCAATGGAGTAATTTGAGCAAATAAAACCAGCTGACCTTTCTGGTATGCTGTTCCAGGAGCAGAACTGCTTCCCTGCTAAGCAGCAGCAGATGGTCAGAGCTGTGCAGTTCTGCTTCCCAGTGAAAAGTAATTTGTTTTTCAGTATTGTTAGGTAAAAAAGTAAGATGCAGGCAAGCCTTTATTTAAGGGTCCCAGACCAACACCAAAGCACGTCCACAAAAGCAGCAAGGAAAGTGGCTGGCTGCTTGGGGTTCAGCTTAACTGAGTTCACCTGTGACTCCCACAGATGCTCAGGTCCATGCATTAGTCTGGAGAGTCCACATTGGCCACAGCTACCCAGAAATGTCATCACAGCACAGTGAGGGCCAGAAACAGCATGTGCCAGTGCTGCAGCTTAAGAAAAGAACACCAGAAAAGAATGTCATGATCGAAAATGTAAGAGCAGAAAAGATGGGAAAAGCATGAAGTCAAGAAGGAAAAAATCATTTTGTAACAGTGCCAACAAAATACAATTTTAAACCAGAACCTGCCCTTGTGGAAGAACGGAGCAAATCTCTTGAGCTAGGCTAAAGAGTTTTCTCTTACACATTGTGGATTCAAAAGAGAAAGTATGGAAGAAGCAGGAAGAGTGTTACTGGGCAATTCCCAAAAGCCAAGAAGCTGTTTTTTGGTTTAGTCACTTCTGTCTTCATATATTAAAACTCCACAGGATCTAAATCACCCCACTGCCACTCTGTTTTTATTCTGTTCACATTCATTCCATTTTTGCCAGCATGAAAAAGGAGTAACCTTGGTGTACTAGACAAAGGCTTTTACAGAGGAACACTTATGGTGTCCCATATGACTGAAACTTTTTCCCCTCTAACACTCTGAAGGCATGTGGTCTTCAGCATTAGCAGCAAATCACCTTACTGACTGCCTTAAATACTATTTTTCAGGAGTGTTTCTGGAATGTATTGAGTACAGAATGACAGTGAATGATAGAATGTACTCCTATCTTAGGATGCCCAAAAAGTGATGCTAAGAAGAGATTAATTCTTGGAGCTGGCTTTTCAGAAGTCTATAGTTACTAATAATCTAGATAATTCCTCCTGTAAGCTTGCTGCTTGTTTAAAACAATGTGAGGTGAAGTCATGCTGCCATTGGAGTAAATGGCATTTGCTTAATATGATTGTTGAATATTTTTTTAAGTCAAGCAGAGCAGGTTCCCTAAAATAACTTGTTTAAAAAACAATTTACATGCAACGGTGCTCATAAATAAACAGAGCTTAAAAAAAAACCAAAAAAACACCAACAATCCACTCATTAGTGGTGAGTGGGAAGCCTCTAATTCCCTGCTGTAGGTCCTAAGCCAACAATTCTAGCTAGTTTTAGGCTTTCATTTTTAAAGCTATTAAGATTAATCCTTTTGAAGCAAATAAAGCATTTCAAATGAATGTGAGTTCGTGATTCTGCAAATAGCTTATGCACCACTCACAGCTTTACTGAGAAATTAAAGTTTGTGATCATTTTACTCTTATTCACTTGAAGATATCCCAAGGAAAAAAATAATTATCAATTCTATTACTCCTTAGGCACATACACCTGATGTGCATACAACACCAGATTAGGTAGGAAAGAGGCAAAGAAATCAGAGTCTTTAATTTGAACCACTTAGCTCTGATGCATGATCTACAGACTAGCATTAAGCCCCTTGTTTACACTTAGCATCCATGTAAGAGGCTAATCTGGCTACATCCACTTCTGGCAAACTCTTCCCAGACAGATGAACAGACTTTCCAGAAGGAGCTGTTAACCAAACATTTATGATCCGCCAAAGATACTTGTTGGGTCAAAAGTCAAAAAAAGAAAGTTCTGCTTGTTTGAATGATGCATCAGCTTAAGTTTAGGCTAAAAAATTCTTACTAGCATGGCCTTTCTAAGGCATTGTGACCCAGATTATTGCTGGATGTGGAATCCCCTGCAGAGTGCTCACAGACACTAATCTCACTAATTCCTCTTGTGCAGCATAAGACTTTACGTAGTGAGGCTCAAAAAAGCCTATCTGTATTAAATTAAATTTGTAAAGCAAGTATCCAGGCTAAAATCATCAAGCTTAATATACATTACAGCTGGTCTTAATAATAAGACAGAAATAGGCTATAACACAAACTCAACCCCTTCTGTGGTTAGCAAATGTGGCTTTGGGGGAAACAAAATACAGTCCAGCACATGAGGAGTTTGTAAGCACACCTATGTGTACGTGCACTACAGGTACACACAGATAAAGCTCCTGTTCTGAGATTCAGATACCCAACAATTCTGCAGACAGGCCATATTCCTGTTCTGAAATTCAGATACCCAACAATTCTGCAGACAGGCCATATTCCTGTTCTGAAATTTAGATACCCAGATCGGAAGAGCACACGTCTGAAATTTAGATACCCAACAATTCTGCAGATAGGTCATGTTCCTGTTCTGAAATTTAGATACCCAACAATTCTGCAGACAGGCCATATTCCTGTTCTGAAATTTAGATACCCAACAATTCTGCAGATAGGTCATGTTCCTGTTCTGAAATTTAGATACCAAATAATTCTGCAGATAGGTCATGTTCCTGTGACTAAAAACCTCTGCCACACAGGCAGCAACTGGAAGAGTCTGTTTCAGGTCTTCGCTTTGAGAAAATTCAGCAATATTGTAGTTGAGGACAATTAAGGCACAGATTTGTCCCCTGATTGGTTTTGCACATATGAGCCATCTGCTTTGAGGAAAATGGGAGAGTGTCACTTTTAATAAACAGACAATGCCTGTGGCAAATCATGATTGTGTTTGACAATCCTACAAAAGTACAGAAGATGCAAGTTTGTTAATGCTGATAATCTTCCAGATCTTCAATAGATTTTCAACAGTCATTAAAATAGGCATCTTCAAAGAATTTGTCAGAGGAAAAGTAAAATCTGGTTATATGGAACAAATTCCTTCAAACAAAGATGCTTTTTACATTGTTTCCTACCCAGAATCATCAGTCTTCCTGCAAGAAGAGGAGAATGGTTTGGATCACATTTCCTCTTGCATTTGAAATGATTATTGTTTAATTTTGCAGCAATACTGGCAACTCTTACATGTCATGCAGCATTCTTGTTGTCTGAGCAAACACTAATATTTCTATTTTAAATCATCCATCTTGAAAGCAAAAGTGTATCACAGAATCACAGAATTGTCAGGGCTGGAAGGGATCTCAAGGATCATCTACCTGTACTAATGGGAGGTGTCCCTGCCTACGGCAGGGGGTTGGAACTAGATGATCTTTGAGCTCCCTTCCAACCTTACCATTCTATGATTCTACCTAGCTCCAACTCCCCTGCCACGGGCAGGGACACCTCACACTGTATCAGGTTGCTCAGAGCCCCATCCAGCCTGACCTTAAAAACTTATCATAGAATCATAGAATGGTAAGTGAGAAGACAATACACCATTAAGTGCATTATAATTGATCCAAAAACAAATGATGACTGTAATGTAGCAAATACCTCTGCAAAAACCTCCACCTACCAAATTCTCTTTTTAGTCTTAAGGACAAACAAACTCTCAGATCTTCTAAGCAGCTATCTGGCAACCTTTCGTATTTTTCAGTTAGGTAGCACTTCCACAATAAAAGGCATTTTGTTGGAGATGTAGGACTTTGAACAAGTGATGTGAAGCTGAAGAGTCCTTTGTTGTACAGATCTTTAGATAAAAATCGAAGCAGATTAAACCAATCTACACAGATCAGATTATAAAAGATAATTTGCTTTTCCACACCAAATTAAAAAAAACCCACCTTGACCTTGGGGCTTCATTTCCTCCATCATCAATTAGCACAGCACACTTGCAGCTGGGAAGCAAGAGCCCTAATTTCTGCATATGCAGTCAGAACATATTTTCTGTTTGAGTATTACGTTGTTCTGGCCCTCTTCTCTGCAGAGGACAATGGAAATCAATCTAGCAGGGCTTTTTCTGCTTTACAAAGGTTTTTGTTCATGATTCCTAAAAAGATCTAAAAACCCCTCTGCAGAGGCAAATGAATGCAACAGGCACTGCTTGAAAAACCTCTGGAATTTTCAGGTGGCAGGAAAGACATACAGAATGAGAGCATGTATCTCTGCAAAACTTGGGAACAGAGCTGCATGCAACAAAAATCAAAGGAGATGGAGAGAATCTTAAGAAGAAATTAAGTGGGAAGGGAAAGGCAGTAGAGATAAAAGCATTTGTATGCATTTACATAGATTATGTTGGGCAAATTGACAATAAGCCAATACACACTTAGGGAAGTGGAAGTGGCTGGCAGCAACTGATTACAGGCAAAGGAGGGGAGGAAAATCATACATTTTCAAGTAGTTCTAGGATATATGCAGCCATGTAACAAGATGGAACAGCTGAAGAGAAGAAAGTGATTTTTCCAGAGCCACAAAGAAAATCTCCTTAGGAGAACATCACTTGTTTGGCCCCAGGGAGAAAAATTAGATTAAACATAGACACTCTGCCCTATGCTAGGGGGAGAATATAGCACTAAAAAAAGGGAAAACTGCCTTCAGCTCTGTGGATCGTATAAGCCATTTTTTTACAGTAACTTTCTCATATATAAACTTAAAACACACTAAAATAAGAATATATGGTGTTAGACCTCATTACTGTTAAACAAACTTCATTTAAGATCTGCTTTGCACAGAAATCCTCCCCTAAAAGGGGGAGCAAAGAAAGCCCAGGGAAATACAGACATGTCAGTCTTGCCTCTGTACGAGGTAAGATCATGGTGCAGATCTCCTGGTAACTGCTCTAAGACACATGGAAAACAACAGGGCAATTGGTGACAGCCAACAAGGCTTCACAAAAGGCAAATCACGCCTTGCAAATCTGGTGGCCTTCTGCAACAGAGTTACAGCTCCAGTAGAGATGGGAAGAGCAACTGACATGCCTGGACTTGTGCATTTGACACTGTCCCACATCACATCCTTGTCTCTAGAATGGAGAGTCTCTAGGTGGATGGACAACCCAAGGGATAAGGAACTGGCTATACAGTCACACACAGAGAGTTATGATCAATGACCTGATGTCCAGGTGGAGGCCAGATTGGGCGAGGCCTTGGGCATGCAAGTGTAGTTGAGAGGCACCCCCAGCCATGGCAGGAGGGTTGGAGTAGATGATCTCTGAGGTCCCTTAAAACCTAAGCCATTCTATTCTATGATTCTACTGTTCTGTAGAAAAGCATTTATGATTAGAGTGGATTGAAACCCACCCTTGTATCTAAGTGACCAGAGTCAGAAAAGTGTCATCCCAACACACTGCAAGAGACACAGCAAAGGGATACTGTAAGATTAGAAACAAGCAATACAGAGACAAGGATCATTTATTACCTACTACCCTGAGATGGCATAATGTTTTTTTCTGCATATGTTTGCCTTTTTGCTGTGTGAGAATCTGCCTCTGCTGGGACTTGGCTACATGGTCAGGTCACTTCTCAGCTCGTATCCTCTGATGTTGTTATCAGCCATCTTCTGAAACCTAGTGATACCATGTCTACACAGAGCCATCAGCACTGCTTCTTTAGGCTCTTTCAAAACTTAAGCTCCATGGCAAGGTTCTTCCTTGACTCGTGTGCTTAACTCACCCTGGAAAGTTCTGAAGAAAAAAGTTATTCACACAGCCTCTATTCTGGCCAACATTTCCAGGCTGACCCAGGCCCAACTCTGAGGTCCCCATTCTTACAAAATGGCATCTGACAGCACTCTGGATCCTCCTCGTTCTTATGCTAAAGCCTCCAAGTCACTACAGCCACCTGTAATAAAGCCTTTGCCTCAACTCTGTACCTCCCTATGATTTGTTTTCATTTTCATAGCACTGCAACAAAGCCCAGGATCTGGTCTTGTGTTCATCTTCAGAGGCAGTGGTCTGGACTCATACCAACAACCCGTGAGAGCCACTGCAAAGGTTACACACTTATTTAGTGCACTTAGTTTTCAAAACCAAACCTTGTATGAGAGAAACAAGACAAAAAATAATATTGCTGTAGAAGATTAGTGCATTACACTAAAAAAAACTAACAAACTTGATGATCAAAATGTCATCTTCGGTCTGTTCCTCACTCTGATGCACACTCTAAGTTTGAAAGTGTGTTGTTGATCGTGAAGTAATTTATAGCACTCTCTTGTTACAGCTAAGAAGATAAACAAACACAATTGTTAATGTATGTACATTTCACTGATGCACACATTTTGTTCCATAAAAAGGCAGCAGCTGGATATATTGCTGCAGAGCTAAAGGAAGCACTCTGTTCCTTCCTCTTTTTAGCAGGAATCTCTCATTTGACCTTGGGCAAGGCATTTAAATTCTCTGTGCCTGTGTTTCCTCATCTGTAAAATTAAGGCTATAATGTCTACCTACTTCACGAGACGGACAGTGTTAAATTTAATGTATTAATGCTTTAAAGTGTTTTCAGACAGCTGGATCAAAACCACTGCAGAATGTAAGTTATTATTAAATTATGCTTCACTGAGTTAATGCTGTTGCATTGCTCTATCTGATTAAATAAGGAAAAATATTCAAGTGACGTGTCTTGGATATTTTTTTTTCCCAGAAGATGAAACCGATGTTCTTTCACCAGCCTACAGCTGGACTCGAAGGCTTATTTTAGAGAAAGAATGTGAGGATATGCAGTAGTCAACAGAAGTAAACGAGTCCTGGGGAGCAGATGATTACAAGGGCATTTAAAGCAATTGCAAGGTAGAGAAGAAGGCAACTGTGCTTTGTGCCCCACTGTGACACATCAGTCTCTGGTAGCAGTGCAGGCTCCATTCATCTCCGCGCCACCGGGACAGGAACGCCCCCTCCGTATCATCGCATTCACTGCTGCGTTTGGCCTCCACTCGAGGTAATGAAGTACAAGATCTGTGGTCTGGAGCTGCTTTCCTGCTGGAGCCGAGCAGCTCTCAGGCACGATCCAGATCTGTTTTGCGTCTGTTCAGACATGGCAGACATCCATCCTGTGATGAAGGCAGCACGTCACAGCGTCAGTTAACAACGGGGGATTTATTGCAGGGGGCTGTTCGTACCTGACGCTCTCCTACATCTCCTCCCGACCTGATGCGCAGGTGCCTGGTCTTGTCCTGTGACCTCACATCAGGAGCTTGTGGGGGGTTAAGGGGAAGGAGTGTTTGGAGCAAGAGCTGCAGGAGGATGAGAAGGGTTTTTGACAGGATGTTGAGTTGGATGTTGTGGTGGCGCTGATGCCGCTGGTCCCAATGCCATCAAGGCATTTCTTGCAGATGGCAAGGAATCTAGGAAAGCAGTGATTAACATGCAGATCAGTGGGATTGGCAAGCTGTGCTCTCTGCTTCCTGCTTATGTACTGCATGGACAACATCTACTCTATGCACATCAGAATCAGCATACAGAGCTACAGTGAGAGTTCACATTAGAAATGGTTAGTGTCTTTCCCAATCAACAAAGAAGAACTGTTTGATGGATCTACCTTCTCAGCAGACCCTGGAGAGCAGATTGGCTGGTGTGGCAATGGTTTTGCATGGCAGGGTACAAGCAGGTAGTAGGCAACATTCTTTCAGATTGCAGAAAGACCAATTAATTTGCATTCCCATTGCTCCATCCCCAATTTACCATTAAAAACAGCAACAACAACAACAAAACCCAAAACCAAAAACATTGGGTTTGGTAAGCTTCTGACAACAGCACACTATTCAGAATGCAAAAGTCAAGGAGCTTGAAAAAAATGTAAGGAAGGAACATACTGTCTGCCTTCCACACCTGCCAAGACTGGAATGCAGGTAGCAAATCTAAGGTTGCACATACATTACTTCTTTTCTGACACTATGCTGCATATGTGCAAGTATCCATTCTGGGGCTTTTTGGGTTTGTTTGTTTTATTCTTATCAGAACTGCAGAGAGGCCAGACTACATGTTTTATTACTATAGCAGCTTTCTAAACAGCAGTGATGGCAATTCAGTTTCTTTTGCCAGCCTGAAGCCCTGCACAATTGCTCCTGTGTACAATGTGTGCAGTAGCTCCTAAGACTAACTCTCTACACTAACTCTACTTTCTGCTGGTATTACACACAATTGCTCCTCAGTTTTCCTCTCTTCACCAAGGCACAGGTAAGCCTTTCACAATGATTAAGTGCAAAGATCTGAACGACCACATTCCTGAGTGGTGAGCATGAAAATATATTGTCAGAAGACCCTCAACTAGGAGATCACTACCTGGTCACTAACTGCACCAAAACAGCTTTCTTCCACCTTTAATTTCAGTGATGTCCTATCTTCTAATATTTACAACTCTACCCTCAATATCCAGTTTATGCCTCCCAGAGAGGCTGGCAGGAGGAACAACGATGTGATTTATGTTTGAAAGCCATTTACTCAAAATAAACTGCCATAAAGCAAAAGTATGCTCAAAAGTATGATTTAAGACTACGACTGTCATGAGAAGATGAAGTACATACATTTGTATTTCATTTAGGACTAGTGCAGCAATCAATGTTTCAGTAATACTCTGAATGACTGATTCAGCAGGCTGCTTCAGGGCGGTGCAGCTGTTTAAGCAGCAAGCTAATTTCCTGATATTATTTTTATGCACAGAAGAGTAAAACCTTATAGATAATCATTTGGCCAATTACAAGGGCAAGGTGAAATGGCACTCTGTGTGTGGAAGGAAAGCTGCAGAGAAGGAACACAAGAACTGGAACAATTAAGCAGATACAGTAACAAGTAAAGATGCCAAGTCAGGAGCAGCAGAAGGCAGGGGGCTGCTGTCAGAGGTGAAAGGAACAGGAGAAGGTACAAAGATGATCACTCTCTAAAGAGGAAAAAGCATAGACCCCTGCTGTGGATCTTTATTTTCTTAATGATCTAGATGTTTTAATGATTTGAGATGTTTTCACATTTCACTACTCCTGGCACAATAAAAATCCACTATACGCAAGTTCTGCAGGTTGAAAGGTCTTTTCCTTTCTTCCCAGCTGTTTCGTAATGAAAAAGGAGAGGCAATGTGGGTTTGTTTGTTCTGTGTGACACAGCAAGCACATTTATACCCCTGGCATTTCCCTTCCTCTAGCAGCTCCCCCCAGAATGCCCTGCACCTGGAGAGTATAGAAGCAGCAGGACAGAACATCACAGCAGTCACAAACCTCTTGGGCATCTGAAGCTGAAATACTATCTCCCAGCACTGAAGCTAAGAAACTATTTCAGACACATTTGGCAGCATTTGCCAGATGTTAATATGTGAATTTAAGCATGGTAAGACAGGAAGAAATGCAGATCTTCAGTGAATGAGCTATGCAACAATGAAGAACTGAGAAAAAAACAGCAGAAACCAGACATAAAAGAGATAAGCAAAGAGGAAAAAAATAGTAGGTGCTTCATATTACCACTTCTCAAATACAGTTTAGACTTCAGTGGATGTTGTTACTGGTCTTTGTTCTTAGCAAATAACTTTTCAGAAGATTTTGATGCACTTGAGATAAAGGGTCTTAACTACAGAAAGTAATTAAAAATATCTGTTGATGAAGATTTAGAGATTCTCTGGGTAGATAATGTGTTACAGCCAATGCAAATTGGTGTAGAATGAATTGATGGCCCCAAACCCTCTCTAATAAATCTTTTTGTTAAAATATATGTCCCCTTGACAGTAATGAACAAAGATATATTTAAGGTTTTATCTAAAACTGAGGAAAACTCTCCAAAGGAAGTCACAGGAATCAAAGACAAGGACAAGTAAAGTATTTATTAACTTTGTCTGTTGCTAAAGCTGGAGCTCTGCACTTGTCTGTATTGAATTGTATCTATTTTTTTACAGACTATTTCTCCAATTCAGCAAGATCACATTAAATTTTTATTCCATCCCCCAGCTAAGACCAAGGAAAAACCATCCACAACAATTTACAGATAGTGCCCTGAACTTCAGTGCAGATGTCTGGAAGGAAGAACCTGTTGTATTTTTATTGTCAGACTCCAGCAGAAATGTTCACAGGTTATGGCCCTGAGTTTGCCTGCTTCTTGCTTTCAGGCTTGTCCTGGTTTCAGGCTAATTGGAATATTTTAATGAGAGAAATTAGATCGTTGGCTGTGGAAAGAAAATAATGATGAAGTCTATATCATTCATCAGTTTGCTGAGAAGGATAAAAAGCCAAAATGTAAATAATCTGCCCTCACTCTGTCCTGGGACGTTTCCCTATCTAATTCCTCTTCCCTCTGCTCTAGTATCTGCCTACTAACAAATAGCAAGGTAAGCTTTGCTGCTGTCTGGGAAGCAGAGGGAGAAAGAGAGGGGTAGCTTTGAGCCCTTTCTAGGCAGTTTCTTTGCCCTGGAGGGAGTTTGGATTTCTGTATGATTTCTAATTTGTATATAAACTGTAAATCCTTGTAAGTATATTGTGTATATATGGTTGTGAATGTTGCTGTGCTGTAAACAGAGCTTCCTCTTACTTCCAAACCGTCTGAGCTAGTCTGGTACATTTCAGCAGTGGGAGAGGAAAAGTTTCTACCCCACCACAAGAATTTAAAATACATACTCTGAACTACTCAACTCATTTCAATAGCTATGGAAGTCCTACGGTGAAAGCAATGTGAATCCACACCAAAAGACAGCATCGAAAGTCAGTTACAAGATCTGTTTGTATGGAGTCTTCAATAAACAAACAAAGCAGCCACTGCTAGCTTTGGACTCAGCATTCACTGGGCAGGACACATCAATAGGTTTTCAGGCTTTAGTCACCACAGCAGAATTTCCTTAACAGAAGTCTGTGATTGTTTTGTGCCTCATTGCTACATTCCTGTTTCACTCTCCAAATGCTCTCCATGCAGGCTCCCACCAGACCTGTGAAAAGCCATTCTTCAGATCACATCCTGCAGTGCCCCATACAAGAAGAATGTCAGCTTCCACCTCAGATTGTACCAGATGATGGCACCACCACTGCCACGTGCAAAGCACTTTACAACTTTGTAAGCTACTGTGCCCTGTGAGAAACCCACAGGAGTGTTCTGCCAAGCCACTGCTTGCAACCCAACCTGCACCAGTGCTGTGGGCTCAGAGGAACTGAGCACTACTCATCTGATGATTCAGGATGATGGGGAATTTGACAGCTGCTTCTCCCCAGGACTACATGTTGTGTGAGAATATGCTGCTTCTACTCCTACTCCTTCTCCTACTGCTGCTATTACTGCCATAAACAACAAATATGGAATAATGATCTCCCTTTATATGGAAATTACATTCTTTCAGATTCAAAACAACCCCAAATTCCAGACTGGAGACTCTTTCATAATAATCACAAAAGTTATTTTCTTCTCTATTTTTTTTTTCCTATAAACCACCTAATTTTCAAATAATAGAAGATTTTTCCACAGCTTTTTTTTTTTTTTCCTCCTGATGCATCTTTCAAATTCCACCCTAAAAACATCTGGAGCCTCATGATGAGTAACTGTTATTCTACCACTGTTCATCTTACATATAGATTGACATTTGAGTCAAGTTTAATATAACAAATGAAACCAACTGCTGATGGGTTCCAGTTATGTTAAGATGTTTAGTGACTTGTAAAAGTTGCAGAAAAATTACATCTCTGGTAGGCTGAGGAATGAACAGCATTCTGAAACACAGAACTCTTCTCAGGCTGCTTGCTTGGTTGGGGAGACCTGCCTGTTTTTAAGAGAAGTCTGTTTATCTGCCTGAAGAATGTTGTAATGCAGACTGCAGGAGTACCAAACACTTCACTCATTTACTTCACTCTGCTGTTGCAAAATATTTATAGCAAAATACAGGTTTGTAGAAATACTGGCAAAATGTAGGTTTGCTCATAACTTATTAACATGAATCCACCTCTACTGTTCTTAGAGAATTCAAGTTATATATAGAGATAGATAGATAGATATAGACAGACAGATAGATAGAAAGAAATAAGTCCCTCCTTGTATTCATTTCACTAA
Organism: Ramphastos sulfuratus; assembly: GCA_013399055.1. Taxonomy (NCBI): domain Eukaryota; kingdom Metazoa; phylum Chordata; class Aves; order Piciformes; family Ramphastidae; genus Ramphastos; species Ramphastos sulfuratus. Next base: position 101,257 of record WBNM01043358.1, on the reverse strand, counting down.
GCACTTTTCTCCCTTGTCTTACCATTTTCTTGGTGTTGGGGTTTTTAAGCCTTACTCTTTCAGACTAGTAAGACTGCAAGTTTTCAGCTGGGAAGGGAGTGAGGTAACATGCACAACTGGCTCCTTACCACATTTAAAGCAAATATATAATCCTTAAGCAGTTCCAATTATCTTTCCAGTTTCCTATTAAATCTAGGTAACTTCATATTTAATTGCTACACACTGGCTTTCACCATGGACAAAGCAGGAAATTATTAGCCTGCCAACTCTTCAGACACCACATATTCCTGAAGTTTCTTCTACACTTCCCACTTAGGCTTAACTTAGCTGATCTTGCTAGACAATCACAGAACCACAGAATGGATGACATTGAAAGGGACCTATGGGGATCGTCCAGTCCAATATCCTGGCTCAAAGTAGGGTAAGAAAAAACAAGTTGTCCAGGTCTGAGTCCAGTCATATTTGAGTATGTCCAGTGGTGGAAACTATACAAAACCTGCTCACCTGTTGGCAGCACTGTTCCTAATGCAGCAAGCCCAGAAGGCTATTGGTCTTTGCCTCAGGGACATGTGGTTGGCTCATGATCAGCTTGTGGTTCACTAAGGCCTTTTCTGGAAAGCTCCCTTCTAGCTGGTTCAGCCCCAGTGTGTACTGGTGTTCCATGGTATTGCTCCTTGGGGATAGGACTTTGAACTTCATGCTCACCTGGCACGAGAGCCATTTCTCCCAGCTTTGCATCATCACCTGCAGGTCTGCTGAGGGCACAGTCTGCCCCATCATCCTGATCACTAAGTAAGAAATATTGCCTGCAATATCGATGCCTTGGGTACACAATTAGTGACACTGCTCTACCTAGACTATGACCAATCAAAGCTGCTGCTGACTACACTTTGAGCCTGCCAGTTCAGGCAGTTTTCAGTTCACCAACCCTTACCCCATCAGCTTGTGAGCCCCACACCATTACGTCAAAGTCTTACACCCAAGAGCTGCCAACTGGTCCCTTTCAACCCAGTCCTGTTGAGTTCCTTCTGTACAGAGCCCTGCCCTCAGTTACCAACCACTCCTCCATTCTGGTGTCAGTGACAAACTTGCTACAGGCACACTCCATTTCACCACCAGGTCAATAATCTGGACATGACACAAAATCAGCTTCAGTGTTGATTGACCTCCATAGAACATCACTGCTAACTGCTCAGTCCTCCAGTCTTTAGGAGGAAAGTATTTAGTTGGAGGACTAAGTTTTAAGTGACATGTTTTAGAACTGAAAAAAAAAATTATCCTTTGTTTTTCTACTAAATGATTCATCTTTGTGTTTTTACTGAGCCATAAAACCCACTCACTACAGCAAAAGACAAAGTATTACTACACTGTATTTCTGTTTACAGAAATGTTGAGGACTCTTACCTGACCAACTTCATTTTTTGTTTATGAATTACTTACACACAACTCCAACTCATATTTCAGCTTCACATTACCTACATGGATTGCACACAACTACCAGAGATGAATTTAAAAGCCTCTTAAGAAATACAACCATTGTAACAAAATCCAAAACAGAAGTTTCAGACAGATGAATTACATGCATGAAGAGAAGTCTGAAGTTGCTAACAAGTCAATTGGACCAATAGAAAATGTCTACTTTGCACAGGAGAAAAAGGCAAGAATTTGTTTCACTGCCACACATTATTAATACCTTTAATATTTTTCTAGTATCATCCATTATAGATATTCAAAAGTCATGAGTCAGGCTCCAAGACATCATGAAGCTGAACCTCACCATAATAATTTTTCTTGCTTATTTGCCTTTTGATTTCTGAATGCATCCTATCACCTTTTCAAGCTTTACTCTGCAACCACACGAGACTGCAAGTCTATTTTTAAATTAAAGTGTTAGAGTGGCTTCCTGACCATTCATCACATCACTCTCCTCACCACTTTCAGCATTCACTTCAGAGCTCTAGCCTTTTTTATCTTTACTTATGTGCTATGGAAAGTCTCCAAGACAGCAACTTCATTTCAAGTACCCAGAGTTTGCCCACATTTCCTTATGCTTTTTTTTTTTCCTGAGTAAAAAAGAAGAAAAGGTTGATCTGGGGCAACCTTTCTATAAAATAATAATGGAAGTGGCAATTTTATATGTAAGTTGAAACAAAGTAGAGCAATTGGTACAGGACAGGTCTTGTAATGACAAGGCAAGGGGCAATGGGTTTGAAGTGGCAGAGGGGAGATTGAAAGTGGATGTTAGGAGGAAGTTGTTTGCAGTGAGGGTAGTGAGACACTGGCACAGGTTGCCCAGGGAGGTTGTGGCTGCTCCCTCCCTGGAGGTGTTCAAGGCCAGGTTGGAGGAGGCCTTGAGTGACCTGTGCTAGTGGGAGGTGTCCCTGCCTATGGCAGGGGGGTGGAACTGGGTGATCCTTGAGGTCCCTTCCAACCTTCCCATTCTATGATTCTATGACAGAGGGGTCTGGGTGTGACTCATCTGTGCATTATGCATGGGACAAAACAAAAAGTGCCCTAAACACTCAAATAAAACAGGCAATACAGAGAATCTCTGTGGGTTCTCCAGGGAAGCCAGAAACCACAGTCACAGGGTTGTACTTGTGATGACTGAGCCAATGAATATTTAATTAACCTAGGTAAAATGCAACAGCTAAAAAAAAAAAAAAAAAAAAAGTTTATTGAGGGTTTTTTTACGGGATCTCAGCTGAGTAAGTCTCCTGGAATGTGATACTCAGGACTGACCTGGTGTTCCACATCATGCAGCTTGGGGATTCAACTGGATGCCAATTGTGAGCAGGCCTTTTCTGACTGAAGCATCTGCAGGCTTCTGAGCAGCCTCATCACCCATCTCCGAACCCTTTCTATTTACTCTGGAGTAGAGCACAGCTCATACCTAGATGCATCACTGTTTTCTATGATCTCTGTTTATAACATTGTATCCATTCTTTTCCATTTCATTTGTTATGCATTGCACTTCAGCTTTAATGTATTTGCTTTCTTGATGCATCTGCCCACTGCGTGGGAATTTTAATTGAAAACTACACTTGAACTGACTCAGAATATTTGAAATTTAGTATATCATTTTATATTGTCTCCCTAAATTAATTACATGTGACTGAGCTATTAATTACATGCAATTTGAGCCAGCAGTACGCTCTTGTGACCAGGAGGGCCAATGCCATTCTGGGGTCTATTAGAAGGGCTGTGGTTAGTAGGGCAAGAGAGGTTCTTCTGTCCCTCCTACTCTGCCCTGGTGAGGCTGCATCTGGAGTACTGTGTCCAGTTCTAGGCTCCTCTGTTCAAGAGGGACATAGAACTGCTGGAGAGAGTCCAGCACAGAGCCACAAAGATGATGAAGGGAATGGAACAGTTCTCTTACAAGGAGAGCCTGAGGGAGCTGAGGCTGTGCTGCTGGGAGAAGAGGTGACCTCAGCACTTATAAACATGTAAAGGGTGAGTGCCAGGAGGCTGGAGCCAGGCTCTGCTGGATGATGCCCAGTGACAGAACAAGGGGCAATGAGTGGAAGCTGAGGCAGAGGAAGTTTCATTTAAATATGAGAAGGTATTTTTTCACTGTGAGGATGACAGAGCCCTGGCAGAGGCTGCCCAGGGTGGCTGTGGAGTCTCCCTCTCTGGAGATATTCAAAACCCACCTGGATGTGTTTCTGTGTGATCTGCCCTAGGTGATCCTGCTCTGGCAGGGGGTTGGACTGGATGAGCTGTCAAGGTCCCTTCCAACCCCTGACTTTCTGTGACTCTGTGACTGCATGTGTGTGACAGGCTAGTCTGAACTGTGGCTGAAGTATCACAGTGATGATGAACAACAAATTACCAACTTTGGGAAGGTGATTATGATTAGACTGTCAAAAGATCAGTGTCAGAAGCATCCTGTTTAACATTTTAAATTTTATATGGAATGAATAAACAGATGGCTCATGTGTTGGAAATTTGCTGACGCTATTAAACTGGGTGCTACTAAGAATGCTAACCACGATAAGGACATGGTATAGAGACAAGTATAGAAATAAGTGCATTCTCAAAGCTGTAAAATCATTCATTAGCAAAAGCATCCAGCAAAATGACAATAATGAAACCAAATGTGAATGCAGTGCTAGAAGCAGCACTGGAAGCATGAAATTAGACAGACATGAACTCTACAGTGGCAGGGAAAAGCACACCCATGAGCTGACACAGACAGATGCTGGCAGCTAGCAGACCCACGGGTGCAGAGATGTATTTCCATGTATGTCAGACACTAAATGGACAGTCTCTCATGTGACAGCCTAGGTGGCATGCAGGTACTCCATTACCACACAGAAGGTACTTCTTCCATTAAGAGACATTCAGTTCACGAACTGGAAAGAGTAGGAAAACAACACATGCACAACTTTGCAAAGTAGCTGGTCCAAAAGCTCCTGGTATTAATGTATCTGAACAGTACAAACAACTCACTGTACACCCAGATACACAGTGTGACTCATCTGACCAAATTTAGGCAGTATTCTAGGTTAGCTTTATAGAAAGTGGAAAGAAACTGGCTCTTCTAGGACAAGATTCATCTCCTCCCAAAGAAGACATCTAAATGTCTTGACTATAAAGGCTGACCTTCTCAGAGACATATCTAAAAATAGCTGTGATGAATCAGACATCATCTTTGTATCCATCATCCTTAGTTCAGATTTGATGGGTCCTATCCATACATATGTATCCTGGCTATGGATCAGGTCTTAAGAAGGAAAAGGAAGTATTTGGCAATTTTATAAGGCTAAACCAGCAGTACTTACATAAAAGTAAGAATGAAATTATTCTCCATAATGACCAAGGCAGAGAGTCCCCAGGTGAAATGTATTAGAAAGCAGTTGTTTAAATAGAAAGTAATGGGAGCTTCAGAAATACCATCACTTCACATATGAGAACCTCATTGGCAGTCCTCTAAAGAAATGTCTGTAAACCATAAGAGGTCCCATGCAGGAGAGATGAAGCCCACACTCCCATAGCTTTTCCTACAGTACTACATAGCTACTACACATTTACACCTACAGGCTTTCCAGGTAAGCCTAACGTCAAAGTACTTAACATGTCTGTCATACAATTTCTGTTGAGAGAATTGCATATTTAGAGATGCAATGTTCTTTAAATAAAGATTAACAATTTTTCAGTGATATGTGAAACTAGAATCTTTAAATGTCCTCAGTTTCTCATGCTAATGAGTTTTGCTGTCATCAGGGAGATGGGTTTCAAATTCCTCTCAAGCAGAAAAGGTCATACTGTGGTTCCATCTATCAAGAAAATTCAGACTGAAAACAATTAGAGTTTATAAAGTCCTTACACTTTATGAAGTCAGCCTGTATCTCAGCATTATCCCAAGATGAGAGAACAAGCACCCTCTGTGTGCTGACAATTCAAGGACATGTCCAAGTTTCCAGAGACACTTCTACCTTCATATGTAATTTTAAAATAAATAGGGCTCTTTTTATATGTCACATACATAACTTTAGTGTTCTTTGGGCCTCAGTGTGGCAGTAGGAACAGCAGTCACTTGCTATAGGAACCATACTTCTACAGCAGTAGGAACAGCAGTCACTTGCTATAGGAACCATACTTCTACAGCAGTAGGAACAGCAGTCACTTGCTATAGGAACCATACTTCTATAGCATGGAGGTGGGGTAGGAATCAAGAAGAGGAATGGAGAATGGCAATACTCTTCTGTTCTCTCCCCAGAGATCTGATTCAGTGAACAACATAACTCCTGGAAATCCTGCCTTGTATCAAGAAAATCAAAGCACTTCATCTGGTTATCATGGCTGATACAAAGTGGTAAAATGAACATGATCCACCACCAGTACAGAGAGATGACAGTGTGATCATAAATCTAAGAGAGATGCCATTATATATTACAAATGAAATATGAGACCATCAAAGTTTAACCAGAAATAACATAGGAAATTGCCTATTGGTACAACTTTGCAGAAGATGCAGTAAATTCTTCATCCTTGGAAGACTGAATAAAGAAGTGCACACCTTTCAAAAAGATAAATTTTAGTCCTCAGGCAGACTGGTGACCCTGATTTGGGAACCACTTGATGGATAGAATAAGTGGTCCATGGAAGTTCAGGCTAATGAAGACAAGATTACTATGTTTTACAAATTAATCTACTGGCAGGTTTTGGCCAAGTTAGGGCAGACAGCAGTAACAACAAAATCAGAAACAAAGAACTAGCAGTTAAAAGCACACCACACCCAGACTACTAACACTTTCACCACCATGTCCATCATTGCCAAGATTGCTGTATTAAAAAGATGAGTTACACCAGCATCCCTTCCAAGGCCTACAGTCAGCCATCTGCTTTTCTCTCTTCTTTGGTATGCAGGTCATGCTGCAAAGCTGAGACCTTTCAATCTCCTTGCTAGTTTCACCCATGAAGAAAGTTCTCCCACACAGAAAAGTTTTCACACAGAGTAGGTTGTCCATACCACCTCTTAATGAGGAGATGTTAGTCTCCAGGAGAAAGGCCTGGTACTTCACTTGGCTTAAAAGCATGCCTATGTTACAGCACCACTTTGACTGCAGCTACCAGCACACAAACAACCCTCTGACTTTTGTCACTGCATTTCACCCAGCCCACAGTTTAAATACCTTACTTTATTAATACAGTTTTTCAAGTTCTGTGGAGAGATGTTCACACCAAAGTTCATTCCTAGTGTGTGGTTTCTGTCTATGTAAGAAATCAGCCTTTTTAAGTAACTTTACCTTGTCAGGATTCATTAAAACTGTGCTTTGTGTAAAATGAAAATCAGATCAGGAGTATCCTTCCCATTGCAATACAAGTACCTACAGGATTGCTTTTATCAGTAAAGTTTTAATAATTTAATAGGTATCACATAAATATTATAACCAATTCCAGCTACCTGTCAGATCTCCATGTGAGTTTTCCTACGTATTGAAGAATTCTTACTTCAGTTAGAGATGGTTCAGAATTGGAACATCACTGGAATGAAACGGTGAATGCAATTCAGCATCCCTGCCTTTGTAATAAAAATATTTAATTGGATAACTTTTAACCACAAAACTGGAAAAAAAAAAATCACAAAAACTTCATAACTTTCCTTAAATGATTCATTTAACATCATGTTCAGAAAATTTTGAATCCAGCCTCCAATACGAAATATATTTGGTAAAATACTAGAGCAAGATGGGATTCAGTCACCAACAAGAAGACAATTCCAAACAAAAATGTAAATAAAAATGCATTTCTCTCATCTTCCTGTGGCTAAATACCTCTGAAGTTAACATCCCTCACTACAGCTTCAAACCCCATTTCTTCAAATACAGTCTTCTGTTCACAGCACTTGAGTTCTTTAATTTCTTGTGGTTTAGATGGTACCAAGCTATGCACTCCAAAAGGATTCCTGTACTTGGAAATTGCTCATAATATATTGGGGCAACACTTTTCCCTGCTCCTTCTTTTTTAAAACCCTGTGAAACGCCTACTTTCTCTTCACAACATTTCATCAGCCTCCTGTTGATGACTCCTCTCTCTTGGATCTCTGCCACTCCTGCTTACTGTGGGTAGATGAGAAATCACAGAGCACTCAGGGGCACTGGTCATGGGCAGAAGGAGGAGGTCTGTGGACCCAGATAATGCATATGCTAACTGCAAGCAGGAACCAAGCCACAGAGAGAGGAAATGGACAGCAAGACTGAGTACTTTGATGATGAGAGGCACTAAAGAGTTGGAGAACAACCAGAACTGGGTATGAACAGCCTCAGAGAATAGTGCTTCAATCCTTTTTCTTATTCCAGATTCCTACTGTATGTTAAAATATTTATTGCACCTCTGTGTTAAACAAGAAAATGCTTCTAATGGTATCAGTTGGCATTTGAAATGGACAGATGGTATCAGAAAGTGAAAAACAGTTTATTTTAAAAGGTTGCCTATGGAAAGAAAAACCACAAACAAACACCAAAAGAAAACAAACAAACTAAAAAACCCCACCAACTTTATTTGTGATGGTAAAAACTACAATGTTTAACCATTCAGTGCAACTCCTCAAACCAGTCAGGCTGTCTGACCACCTCTTGCTTTGCAAGAAACTGTGGTTTACTTCTCTGGACACTGTTAGCCATCCAGCAGTTTACCATTCTCAGAGCACTTTGTAAGGCTGACACACTTTACCCTAGCTGAAAATGATCCTGGTTTGTTTTTTTTTAATTTCCTGCCTTCAGAAGTAAAGTAAGTCCTGTGCATTGTTTTAGCACTGCCTCACAAGTGAGAGCTAAGAAAACTGCAAGATGTGCCTGAGAGTGACAGCAGAATGAAGCCATCCCTGGCAGTATTTCTTCAGTGCACAAGACACAAAAATCAGATAAATTGCTCCAAAAGCAGTAATAGTCACCAGAGACTTGGATTCATTCAAACACAACACACCAGCATAAAAACTTCCATTGAAGTTGCCCTAAACAAAGCATGCTAAAATGCACTAATTATTTTTTTTTTTTCCAGAATCAGATTACTCTGACAGATCTCCATTTTCAATTTAGACTCTGGAAAGAGACACTTTGTAGTCTTTACTGGAAAAGTTTCATAATTTCACACAGGGAAAATCCATCAAGAGACAGATGCAGAGAAAGAGTTTTGCAAGAAGTTTCCATGTTATTAGAAACAGAAAATCCCAAACTCTCCATGACAGAGAATTCTGGAAATAATTCACTTCATGTTGACTGAAATGTTAAATTTTATTTTAAAAAAAAAAAAATCTACTTTCTTTAATTTTGAATTTCAATGTGTAATATAGTTCAAAAGTCTCTACCATCTCAGTTGAAATTGATTTTGAAAGAAAAATATAAATGCACGTAACTTGCAAACCTCTGTCTCACAGAATCACAGTGTTAGGCTTTGGAAGGGACCTCAAAAGGTTGTCTATGTCAAGACTATCTAAATCATCCTTTCTTTGGCTTTTGCAGTCAAGGCTTGGTGACAGTAATGTGCCATCACAGTCCCTGTGATTCTGGCAGAATATGCAGCCTGCATGAATAGGTCTCCTCACAATCTCCTCCTTATACAAGAGACAAACCCAAGACCAGAGAGCAGGAGATGTTTCCCCAGCATCACTAAACTTCTGAAAAAGCCCCCCTGAGGCAGCATAGCCATGCCATGGCTATCCACAACATGGTAGCAAAGACAAGCTCTTTGTCATGTCTGGTGAGGAGTGGGCTGGCTGCCCATAGGGGTGGCACAGAGGAGCCTCCTGTCTTCACTTCTGGCCACAGTGCTGCTACCACATCAGTTCCCAGCACATGATACGGCTTTGCTGACCTGGTTTCCAAGCTTTCTGGCTAGTCAAGAGAGACCAAAGAAGGATTTTTTTGTATCCAATAAAGATGAAGTGGCCCCAGTGGGAAGAGAGTTCTCTGGACTGTCTGCTGAAATCACACTCAAAAGCAGGGGTGATGGAAAACCCAAAAGCAGGGGTGATGGAAACACATCACTACCACAGCTCTTTACATTGCGGTTCCCACAGGCATCTAGGTAGACACAATGCAGATTTCCACACAGGAGACATCCATCTGAGGCTCTTTTTATACTTCACAGAGAGAAATAAGCTTTCTCTAGGTACAATTCTTTTTGTCTCAAAATAAGTCACCTAAAATAGGTCAGGTGAGTTTTTCCACATAGAAGTGCCTGCTCCTGGGAGGTACAGGAAACCCTAGCCTGGATCTCCAAGTCCACATCAGATGAAGTCTTAGGCAGAGCCTTAGGAAACACACCTAGCTCCACAGCACCACAACCCCCTGCTTGGTTTTCAGCTTTCACTGGATCCATCAACTAACTGCTCTGCTCAAGTTCTTTACAGTTCTGAAGCAGTAACAGGAAGACAAAAAATGCCAAGCCCAAATAATGTTTGTCACATCAGATGTCTGCATATGCACCACTCATATATACAATGTGCATTCCACTGAGCAGTTTCAAAGGCCTGAAATACATGAAGAGTGACACTAAGAAGAGAGAGAATTACATCAATGGGTAAAGATTGAGTCCTATGGGGCCAAAAGGTAGGAAAGACTACATTTCATTTTGCTGAACGAGGAATAACATTTAGAAAAGGTTAACACAAGGCAACTGTTGTGCACCCTTTGTACATCTCTGAACCTCTGCTGCACTGAAAAGTGAAACGTTAGAATTAAACTGAAATTGGATACCTTTGATGGCAGTTCACAAGAACAGCTTCCAAGGAATTCAGCCAGGCTCATATTATTCTTTTCCTTAAATACTGGCTTAAAAAACAAAGAGCTATTGCCAGGAACCATAGTAAGATTTTTTTTTTTGGCGGGGGGGAGGGGTGAAATGTATCTAACAGAACATCTTTTCTCCCTTGTTTTCAGGTAGACAGTTGTAATAATAGAGACAGTGATGCAACAGTTTAGGGAAGTTAAAAATTAGCATTTGACAAGTGTTTTATGGTTCACAATTTTCATGACTAGAAACTGTATTCTCTGACAGGCAAAATACAACACCTTGCTCCTGTGTACGTTAGCTGGAAAGAACTGACTTGCCAAACACATGGTCTCCTAAGATCTCCCTAGGACACCAGTTTAGAAAAGTGCCCAACACATTCATTGTACCAAACATAAATGGCATTGTGCTTTTGTTTCCTATGCCTGCACTGGCAGACGGTTTCACACAGCATCTCAGAAGAAATGAATGTGTAAAATGTCTCAGATCATGTGCAATGAGTTTCAAGCATGAAAACCAGTAGCTGTTTTCCCTATTATTTATTAAATAATGCTATAATGAATAATAATTAATGCTATGATTAATGAGTGATGTTGTGTGTTAATCAAAAACCCAGCACGATGCTTCAGTTCACTGCATCTCGAATACTGTGTCCAGTTCTGGTGTCCCCATCAATCACAAGGAGGACACTGAGCTGTTGAAGCAAGTCCAGAGGAGGGCCACAAAGATGATCCAAGGGCTGGAACACCTCTGCTATAAGGATAGGCTGAGGGAGCTGATGGAGCCTAAAGAAGACTCTGGGAGGACCTTACAGCTGCTTCCAATACTTGAAGGAAGCTGCAGGAAGACTGGAAGGGACTTTCATAAGTCTAGTGACAGGAGAAAAGGAAACGATTTTAAGCTGAGGGAGAGTAGGTTTAGAACAGATCTTAGGAAGGAGTTCTTCAGTACAATAGTGGTGAGACTCTGGAATAGGCAGCCCAGGGAAGTTGTGGGTGCCTCATCCCTGGGGGTGTTTAAGGCCAGGTTGGATGAGGCCTTGAAAAGCTGAGCGTAGTTGAGAGGTGTCCCTGCCCATGACAGGGAGGTTGTAGTAGATGATTTCTAAAGTCCCTTCCAACCTAAGCCATTCAATGATTCTGTAATTCAGCCCAAAGCAGATTTTTTTTGTTTTTCTCTTACTAAGATAGGGAAAGAAAAGCAGCAGACCTTGAAGTTTTCAGGGTAGTCATAATTTGTTTATCGATGTGACTTTCAGGGACTACTCCATTACTGTTTGGTGTTTTGGAATACACACATAAAGGTATGCCTTAGACAAGCTGGCAGCTATCATGTCACTGTGTCACTCCACAACAAATGAACCAGTTTATTACCAAAGAAAAGACAAGCAGCCATTAAGNAGTTTCAATCTCCCCTCTGCCAGTTCAAACCCATTGCCCCTTGTCCTGGCATTGCAAGACCTTGTCAACAGTCCCTCCTCAGCCTTCCTGTAGCCCCCTTCAGATACTGGAAGGCTACTCTAAGGTCTCCTGGAAGCCTTCTCCTCTCCAGGCTACAGAGCCCCAACTCTTGTAGCCTGTCCTTATAGCAGAGCTGCTGCAGCCCTCTGAGCATCTTCGTGGCCCTCCTCTGGACCTGCTCCAACACTTCCATGTCCTTCCCAAAACTATTTTTAGATTTTCCTGAGCCTGTAAGAAGTCACCAGCCTGCTCACCCTGAGGATGGCACATAAGGAGAGCTTCCAGATGTCACAGTGAAAGNGGAGAGTAGGTTTAGAACAGATCTTAGGAAGGAGTTCTTCAGTACAATAGTGGTGAGACTCTGGAATAGGCAGCCCAGGGAAGTTGTGGGTGCCTCATCCCTGGGGGTGTTTAAGGCCAGGTTGGATGAGGCCTTGAAAAGCTGAGCGTAGTTGAGAGGTGTCCCTGCCCATGACAGGGAGGTTGTAGTAGATGATTTCTAAAGTCCCTTCCAACCTAAGCCATTCAATGATTCTGTAATTCAGCCCAAAGCAGATTTTTTTTGTTTTTCTCTTACTAAGATAGGGAAAGAAAAGCAGCAGACCTTGAAGTTTTCAGGGTAGTCATAATTTGTTTATCGATGTGACTTTCAGGGACTACTCCATTACTGTTTGGTGTTTTGGAATACACACATAAAGGTATGCCTTAGACAAGCTGGCAGCTATCATGTCACTGTGTCACTCCACAACAAATGAACCAGTTTATTACCAAAGAAAAGACAAGCAGCCATTAAGTCAGCCTGGGACGTGTAGTGTCATCCCTGTCAGAGGTGATGCACATTAGGACAGACACAGCCAAGCATCCACAAGCAATCTGAGTGCAAATCAGCACTACTCAGAAAATCCCTGCAGGAGAGTTATTTGTATGCTCACGCCTGTTAGCATCGCTAATCATTGGCTTCACAGACCTTATACTGGCTACTCACTCACAGAAACTGGGTAAGAGTACAAGAATAACTCCAAAGGAACAAAGTATTGTTCTTTATCNGACAGAAATAAAGTGATAAGCCAACAACTCAATTACACCTGAATGCCCACTCCCGTGGGTAAAAATCTCAAGGGCATAATTCCCCCTACTGCATTAAAAATCTGCTCCATGGTTGGGCTCACAAGTCTGCAAAAGCATTTTTCTGCCTTTGCTCTTTAAGGATTAAGGTTCTCCACACAATCCAAGTTCAACCCTGCTTCAGTTAGAAAGAGTTAGAGAGCAGCAAACACATCACATCCCCCTCCAAGATGTCCATGCTGGAAAAAAGGGACAAATCAGTCCTGTTAACATTGCCCTTCTGGTATAAATAAATACTGCAGACCATTTGAGCCACTGACTAAACTAGAAGACCATTTTCAGTCTTCATTCATGGTGAATATTTCAGCAATGTTTTTACATTATTTAAGCTTTTTTTTTTTTTTTTTTTTTTAAATCTGNNNTTTTTTTTTTTTAAATATTGAAGTGCTACAACCTAAGTGTTCATGGGATTCCCACTTCCAAGGAACTGACAATGCAGTAATCAGGAAATGCACATTGAATCACGGGAGACCTGAAGGAAATCAGTCCAAGAAAGCATCCAGTTCTCAGCTCAGCATCAAAGCCACCAGGTTATAAAGTACTCTGCCGAATAAAGCTTTCCCAAAGGCTCCCGCTGAAACAGCTTCATTTAATAAAAAGAACTCTGACAGTTCCTTCAAGAGTGCACCCTTTGCCTCATAGTTACTATTCACACTCTGGAGTAGCAACAGTTTAATTAGTTGAAATAAAACAGTAGCAAAGCAAAAGACTGCCAAGCCTCCCCAAAGCACGCTGCCGTGCGGTAAGGCAGCGCTCTCCTGGGAGGCAGAGGATGTGCAGTCAGAGCCCCAGGGGCACAGCTCTTCTTCCCGTGCTCATGAATGAGGCTACCACACTGCCACCCTTTAGCAGCATCCCACATTGGGTGGCATGATTTCTTTCCATTTCTTATTTCAGCACAAGCAACATAAATGTTTTTGGATGTAACTTTTTCTCTCTTCCTAGTTAACCATATCGAGAAGTCAATTATCCATCCCGTTCCTGAAAGACCTCATGTCCAAGGAGCCAAGCACCTGTATTTTCTACTTAAAAGAAAGTTAATTGAAAGGTTGTATAAGGTCATTACATAGCAGATCCAGGCTTGCAATATTAATAAACAGAATAATTTCTCTTGTATCCACACTGTCCCTCGGAAATTATTAAATCCAAGGACCCCCGTACCTTGCCTGTAATCAGTACTTAAAACTAGACATTGTGCACTCTGCTCTTAGAACCAAGGATAAAAGTCAGAAATCTTAGTGCCCCACATTTTGTTAATCTCTTTCCAAGTCATCATGACACATCTCTTTCCAGAGGTGGCTTTGACAAGATAATTACAGATTACTTCAATATTTCAATTCAAAGTGTAGAGGTCGGCGCGACAGAAGTGAAGTTTTGAAATTCAAATCTCCTGAATGTTTATGTTGGGGAAAATATTTTGGAATTGCTCCAAGAATTGTAAACTATGCAAACACAATTACTAAATAAACATCCACCTAAACCCCTGCAGCACAAAATGAAATAGGATTAAAAGCACTGAATCTGAGCAAATACCAGTAGGTTTCTACTGCTGCCCACTTAAACTCATATCTAACTATTAGGTTATTAAAGCTGAAACGTTACTCCACATTTCCATCTTTTTACAAGGCAAATGAAGACCTACCCATTTTTCAGGACTGCATAGCTATAATTACATTTCCAGTAGGAAGATATAAACAAAGAAATAAAACAGTGAATTGTATTAAAGCAATTTACAAGACAGACATTCTTTTAAATAGTGTATGCAGTTGATACATTCATGTTATGTTATCAAACATGTAAGCTGGCCTCAAGTGACTTCACAGCATATGGGGTCATGTCTGTTATGTATTAAATGCTTCTGAAATACACCTAAGTGCTTACAAAACAAATGCACAATTGAAATGACTTTAGGATTGCTCTCTTAGATCATTTTCTAAAGCTTCAAAAGAAGATGTATCACACCTTCCCATTATACCATGTAGTGCAGCTGTTACTGCTGTGACAGAGTATTGGTGTAACTCAATCATGGCAAGTATAGGCCACGTTTAAAGGTTTATAGATAAGCAAATATAGTTAGATGGCTTACTTTGAGACTTCAAAATATTAAGCAGCTTGCTACTGCATATGAAGCCTATGTATGTGTTTATGAGTCTGAAGTCATCTCCTCCACAACACACCTCTGATGCAGAAGACAGGTTCAAATCAGTGAAAAACTCCTTAAGAACAGGTTTACAGTCCCAGATGACCCTGATACGAGAGTCCCTCTGCTTAAATTTTGTCACAGTTGTTTTAGCCAGCCTAAAAGACAAGTCTTAGAAATTGTCTTGATCCAACTTCTGCACAGTAGATATCTCGGTCCAAGAAGGAACAGAAAAAGCCACAGATTTTCTCAAATGTAAAAGTGTTGTGATGGTAGACACCAACTCAATACTCTGGTTCTAGTTTTCCAGAACCCTCACTTCTCCTATCAGCCCTTAATTTTCCTCCAATCATAACCAAGGCCTTACATAGGCACATGCCCTGTCTTGGAGGTGTAGCATGAAGAAGTACAACTAGAAAGTGGCAATCTACAGAAGCGTCATTGGAAAAAGCAGGAAGAAGGAGACACAGAAGGCAGTGCAGAAAAACAGAGTAGCCCAGCAGGCTGTGTAACTGGGGAACACTTTCTGGATACCTCAGAAACATCTGAAGAGACATAGGTGTTTGCCATCCCTCCTAATTCACATATTCTTTATTCCTGCTTCCAACACAGGTAGGGCATGATTATACTACAAGATCCCCATCACAGTCATGCACCTAATTAACAGCTCAAACTTCTCTGGACATCCACATTTGGTGTGTTTGAGCAAAGCAGAATTCAGCAGGAAGGAATTCAGCTGCAAGGCTTTAAAAACGTGCTCACAGAGGAGGCTCAAACGTTACACAACTCCACACCTACATCCATTTACCTGCGTGTCATGGAATGATACTTGGAGTTCATAGTTCTTCAACATCCATGAATGCTTGTATAAATGTTTCAAGGCCAAATGGACAGCAGGTAACACACCTGCTGTTAGGTTTCTCCGGTCGATCAGGCAGCTGGCAGGTGAAAGCCCAAGAAGAGAGAGGCGAGTGCGGTCCAGTTCCTCAGAGCACCTGATGAGCAGTAACACAAACAGCACCAACGTGTCCAGTCTCCAGCTCCAGAAAATCATCTTTCCCAGGGCTTCTCTCTTTTCTCCTTCCCCTGCAGCCCACTTCCTTGCAGAGCAGGCCTTAGATGCCCTGGCTGCCCGACATTTTGCAGCTTTCCTTTGCTTCAGTCAGCTGTGTCCCTCTTAAGAAAGGAGCTAATTGTTATTAAAGGATAAAGACCTCTCTACGGCTGGCTTTTCCAATTTGGACAGTAATCCAGCTCACAGCAGTGCTGTGAATCAATACTTCACAAGAATAATCTCAGGCAAATTGCTCTGCCAAGTCTAATTTTAAACATGTGTCATTTTAAACATTTCTGCAGCAGGAATATTCATCCATAGGTGACAAATCAATAAACTGATCAGTATGATTGCCTTGAAAATGGACATTTTAGGGATTGACCAAAGTGATTGCATGATGAACTCGTATTTGCAGCAATCTGTGCATCATCGGGTCAGAAGATGGACTTGGTTTGTTTTATCTTGCACAGGTCACATTTTCATTTGGCTTCATGCAGACCAAATAGGAAACACACAGCCTCGAGTGCTGATAATATTTTATACACTTGTGATGCAAAAGCTGAATCAGTGCAAAGTGTATATCCTCTGCCTGATCCTGCTTTTCTCAGAAGCACCTGGCTTCCTTTAAATTCAGTGCTCTCTGTGGGAACAGACAGGACTCGGGCCCATTCCTCCTCTGGATAGTCACATAGTTTTTGACAGGCATTTCACATACTGTCATAGCTAGCTAAGTAATTTCACCACACTATTTGCAGTTTTCCCAGTAATATGCCAGTCTATGGAATGAAATGGAAGCTGTGGCTTCAGAAATGCAGAGAAAATAGTAATGCTGGAGAAAACCTTCTTTGCTGCAGGATAATCAAAACTCATCATGGTGAGAAGTGAATATATATGAGACCACAACACCAGAGAAGAACCTGCACCTCTGTTCTGCAGCACTCACAGCCTACCTCACTCCACAGGCAAGCATCATCCGCCTTAAACACTTCAAAGACATAATGAGACTCTAATCCTGTAGAAGCAGCCACCTGGGTGACTCCTTCCCTCCATCTGAGCAGTCAGCTGTCCCCATGCACAGAAAGCCACACACACCTACTGGTATGCAGTCAGAGGCAAGGCAGAGAATTGCACGAGTCAAGCCCAGGAAGAGGGAGAGAAAGAACATCTGGCCTGGGAGATGCTGTGTGCAGTTCTGGAGTCCCCAGCACAGGAAGGACATGGAACTGTTAGAGCAGGTCCAGAGGAGGCCNTGCAGTGAGGGTGGTGAGACACTGGCACAGGTTGCCCAGGGAGGTTGTGGCTGCTCCCTCCCTGGAGGTGTTCAAGGCCAGGTTGGAGGAGGCCTTGAGTGACCTGTGCTAGTGGGAGGTGTCCCTGCCTATGGCAGGGGGTTGGAACTGGATGAGCTTTGAGGTCCCTTCCAACCTTACCATTCTATGATTCTCTGCTGGTTTGTCCAAGACATAAGAAGTTCCTATTTTCAGCGTAGTGTCATTACACATGCAGCTCAAAAGCAAATTCTTTTGCCATCTTGTGCATATTCAAGATTTCAAAAGAAATGCCCTGTGCCAAGCTGGGATGGAAACCCAAAGCCTCAAAGGTTTTCACAACTGAATGATCTGAAAGGAAAACAAATGAAAGGGCTCAAAGGCAGAAGTTTAGTTTAGTATAAATCAAATTTGAAATTACATGTTCAGAGCTTGGCAATTCATTTTGTGAACAGATGACATTTCCAAACAAAGTATCAGTTTGCTCAGAAAGTAAGGGTGCTTTTCACATGTTGGTTTTTAAAGAGCAGTGTCCCAGGTCAATCAATTATTCTGAAACCAACATACAACTAAAAAGAGAATTTGAAGAAATTCAGAAGATCTCCAAATAAAGTCTAGCTATAAACATTCTCATGTAGAATTGCAATCTATATATTGCGTAACATGAGAGCATGACAGTAAATAGATAAATACAAGTTAAAAGAGCAAAATAATATTGAATAAAGAAGCAATAAATGTCTGCCTTGGGGCCAGCAGACAGTCACAAGCAGAAGATATGCTCAATTTATTACTAACTGTCCACAACGACTCTTCTGCCAACTCATTTGGGCAACTGGATGGGTAAGAAAAGAGCCAGATTAATTCTTTTTCCTCTTGATGCATTCTTGGACACAAACACAGGGAGAAATATAAACACCTGATGCATAACCCTTGCTTTTCTTCATCACCACTGCCTATAGACAGAAAGCAGCAAGGCTGTGTGGGGGACTTCCTGTCTTTCTCCCTGTACAAGGCTGTGCTTGAATTTTTGGAGGAGATGAACTAGATAACTTTTAAAGTCCTCTTCCAACTCAAAATATTCTATGTGTCTATGAAATTAATTACAGCAGGGTGAAAATTTATTATGGGAATTCCTTAGACTGAGATCTGCAGCACATCAGCTGGTCACAACGCTAAGCAGGAAGCACACTCGAGCAGTGTAGTCCAGCACAGCAACAATTGAACACAATGACAAAGGTTGAATGGTTCTACACTGTGATTACTGAAAATATATTATTTTAAACACAAGAGGAAAGCATTCCCTGAGCAGAAGGGCCAGTGTAGGCCAAGATATTGCTTAAATCCCATTTAATACTTTTCTTAGAGGCTTAAATAGGATTTTGTTTGTGACCAGTCCTTGGGCTAGTCTTCCCCACCAGCACTGTTTTAGCACTGATTACACTAAGGAAGAGGAGGAAATCAGCAGGCATTCATGCTGCCAAACCTCAGCAGCTAAGGTGCTTTGAACTACTCTCCATCCTATGCCTGAATTTCCTCACCCACTGAGTAACAACATGGGACTCCACGAGTCATGGCTCGCTCATATTTAAGCAACAATCCCAGCATGGTTTGGATATCCACCATCCTCTTCCACATCTCGTTCAACCACTGCTGCACAACCAATGGCTTTAAATTCATGAGGCAGCAACAGTGTATCAGAGTCTGTGGACTCATTTCCAGCACCCCGTGGGTGGACAGACACTTCAGGGAGCATCACCATGCTCTGCAGATAAGCTTCAACCTAGGCAGTCTTTTCCTCTTGTGCTGCTGCTCTTGGGCCTCCTCAGCACTGCTGCATTTAACCTGTGTCTGTGTTAAACAAAATCACACACCAGTGCAACCTCATGTTAATTGCTTCCTTACAAAAACATTTTCCTATCTAACCAAACAATTGCTTCTTATACAGCAGTTTTATTGCTAATTAATCCTCTAATACTTGTGCCAAAGCATGCCCATATGTTTTGATCTCAATGAAAAAACCAGCCATGCATGTGACTGATCACACAGGTATCATTTCCAGGTTTAGAATAACATCTCCTGAGGCTTACAAAACAAAAGCACATTCTTATGTCCTTGTCACACATTTGAAGGTAGAGTCTTTCAGCTGACTTTACTCACCATCCTAAGAATTTACTACCAAAACATAACAATTGTGAAGTCTTAATCTGATATGTCATCTAACTGCATCTACATCTATTTTTCAAGTATAGAAGTTCCAAAATTACAGTACTAATTTTGAAACTTGGTTTCAGTGTCAGAAAATGAAGGCCACCTCACTTGAAATCCTGCCCTTCTTGTTATTCTGGGAGGCATTACCAAAGGTAAAGAATTGTTCTTCAGCATGGATAAAGTAAGGCTCGCTATAGCTCTTGCTAGAGCTAGCTGACAGCCTTAGGAGTGAGCTGGTGACCAGATGACTCACAGTTGGCAGCTCCTTTATGAGATCTACACAAACTGAGTAATTTTCAGAGAGGAAAACTGTAGGAGGAAATTATGCTCCCTCGTAGGAGTACAGTTCCTGAGAACTTAAATAAGAATAAAACCCCAAACACCTGGCATAAACGTATTGCCTATAGCCAATACTTCCCAAAGGCAAAAGGAGAAATCTCTTCTGTGTCTTCCTCCTTACCACATTAACCTCTGCCTTCACAGCATTTTAAATTGGGCTCTCCATCCCCTGATCAGTATTTCTGAACCATACATCACTTCAGAAGTCATTAGTTTATGTAAGAGGTTGACTACAGAGCGTATTAACTGTGTTAAAGGCTGGCTATATATTTTAGCTATATGTCACCTCAACGCCTCGCACACAAAACCTCCTCCCACTTAAGTAACACCCATTAACATTTATAGCATGTTCTAATCCCAGCCTCAAATGTTTTTTCAAAGTAGGTTATCATTCATTCTTCTTCTCCCATGTGTCTCTGTTCTTGCTGCTTAATCGCTCAGTGTAATTAGAGTACAGAGCACTCATACATCCTAAAAAACCTTGGTAATGCATTGGAAATTATTATGATTTATTTTGGATGGCAACTCCTGTTCTTACATCAAGCCTCTACCTACGCCAAGAGGAGCTTCAATATTGAGGCACTATTATCTACTCTAACATGTCTCAGCTTTTTTTAACCAGCTGACTGTTCAGCTAAAATTATTTCACACCCACACTATCACCCAAGTGACCAGGCTACCTGCTTCCAACAGCCCTACCAAAACTGACCAGACCTGCCTGCAGTGAGACCCATATGGAGAAGGCAAATGACAATTTCTTTTTTTCACTGCACATCCTAGTTTCTCACTCCTTGCATGCTGCCTGGGAATCTCATCTCTGCTTCCCTTCTCTCTTCCCCGGCATTGCCGCGCAAAGATCAAATTCATTTCCTCCATTCTGAACAGGAGGCTTGAAGAAAAGAGATAAAATTACTAGTACACACAGCATCAGTGAGATTATTCCTGAAGTAATAGATCAAATTCTAGTGGCAGCACTTTAAGAATGAAGATGATAAACTGCAAAAAGATTCAGAAGAAAGTCACAAGAACGTGTAAAAAGCTGGGAGGAAAAAAAAAAATCAACCAAAAAAAACCCCAAAAAAAACAACAAAAAAACATAGCAACAGCCCAGTCCACTTAGTTCAATGTTCAGAGGCATTTTAATCTCTAACTTGCTCTATAATGCATGGAAAAAAAATTTATTTCTAATAATATCAAACTTTTGAATTCAGTGGTCAAGGAAAACACACTTCCTACCCTTCCATAAATTATCCCCTTTAAATGAAGCAACCTTTATTAAACCAGTTAAAAAGAGTTGTTTGGGGCTGTAACTGCACCGAGGGATTCTGCTGACACTGAGAGCACCTCCTGATGCCCACCCATGGCATAACTGTGCCAGCTGTATAGACCTGCCTTGAGTAACAAGGCCCTAGGGATAGCACTCCCACTGTGTCACTCCTTTTGTTTACATCGCACAAGCTGTTATGTTTGCCAAGGTCAAACATACAATTTCCAGATGTAAGTTAATTATAACAACGACTTTTTTTTTTTTAAGGACTGATTTTTTTAAAAAAATAACCTGTACCTTGCATATTTCTCAACTAAGATCTTTGAGGCTCAATAATCTAATTCTAAAGATATTCAATTGTGATAACACTGACACTGATCCTGAAAGGATCTGTATCCCAAAGGCTGAACAAAATCAGCATTTTATTCCACCAGGCATTTTGAAACTTTAAAGCAAGTAACTGGGAATGCCTTTGTTCTTAATTAGAAGTGGCAATTCTAGGTCTGGTCCTCACAGAGGCACGTTGCGTTTTCATAGGTGGGCAGGCTTCTAAAGCGCTGAGTATTCAGCAATTCCCACTGATGTTGACAGAAAATGCAAATCGCTCCGTGCTTTTGGAAAGCAAATCTTCAGTTCAAGGACCTAACTTGAAAGTCTTATTTTTTTCTTAAATAAGAAACAATTGGGAGCTGATACCATCAGCATTTGTCCTGGCAAAAGCGGAGCAGAGAGGAGCTTGGTGAGTTTAAAGGTCTGGAATGCAAAACTTCTCCTATCACTTGCTCTACATAGTAGAGCTAATTTCTTCTACTACACTGCATGAAGTCTCTCTGTCACTTGCACATCTCTCCGGATTAGATTCTCAACAATAACATGACATTTGGTCCTGCTTTGGTCCCATTTTCAGAAAACGAGAAAGTGGAAGAGAGGAGGAAAAAAAATTGTCTATCTCTGTCAGCCTCCTGTAAATTTGTAATACTTGGGGTTCTCTTCACAGGCAAGAGGGGAAAGCAAAACTCAAGGTGCTTTTACAGAACTTTAAAAATATATGAATGACCTCATAGAAATGCAGACTTCAGTCTGCACAATACTACATGTTTATATTAAAATGTCTGTATAGGATGCTGTCAAAATACACAGCAGTGCATGGCTGATAATCACAATGCTTCCAAAATGCTACATGTTACATTTTGTACCACAGGAGGTGTTAATCTGTCAAAAACTGTCACTCTATGTAGAGTAAAAATTGTAAAAAAGGTGTGTGCTCTTTTCTAGGGAAAAAAAAACAACAACATTAAATTCCCTGTGAAAGCACAAGCAGTAAACAGTAGAAAGGAAGTTAATTAACATCCCAAAGAGGCCTCTTACTACTCCCTGGAGGTTTTGGATGTAAAATGGTTACTTAGACACCTATTGTGTGTATGAATCTTCACTTAATTCTGTAGTTCAGTGAAGCTGCAACAGAAGCTGAGGCCCACCACAGGTAAACAGTAAATTAAAATACATAACTACTTTAAGGAAACAAAAGATTGAACATATTTTTTTAAGATATGTGAAAGTGATTCTTCAATAAAATTTTTTTTTAAAAAAAAAGAGGTTTTTTGGAAGTAACTGAACAAGGCAGACAGGATGAGCTCCTCTAATGGGGAAAATGGGTTTATAAAAAAGAATGGGCTTATGCTGAGAAGAAAATGGGGTTGAGACAAGAATTTAAAAAAATACTCTGCAGAAGCAGCTACTCAGGGAAGGAGCACACAAATCCAGCAGGCACAGCTTGCCAAGAAGCAAGTTAAGAAGGGTTTCACTTCTGGTCTGAGACAATCTTTAAAAAGGAAGAAGATTTCCACTTCCAGTGGAACATAATCCCTTCATACAAGGCAGGATCCCCTGGCTAGCCATTAAAATGTCAGAAAACCTTGGTCACCCTGCACAGCTCATCTTGCTGTTGATTTCCCAGCTCTGTAGCTGGGAAGGAATTGCAGGGAGAGTGGCATATGCAAAAGCTGTGAGCTGCTGCTCTCGCAGCATCGGCTGCGACAGGGGCAGCAGAGTTTAAGCTGGAAATAGCAATGGGCTCTTTAAGGGATTTCAAGTAAATCGCTGAGAAAAAGTTTTCCAAGGAGGAGGATTTGGGGGGATCCTGAAGAAAAGATGGGAGAGCTTTCTAAAGTGCAATAGACTAGTTGGTAGTGGAGCAGCCAGAAATACCCAAGTGAAATATATGGCCTATATTGTAAGAGCTGGATAATCCTAATGGTCCTCTGATCTTAGAACTCCTGAATTATTTAAGAGAAGTACCCTGGCCATACTAGGAAACCTAAGTTTTCTAATCCTATGCCTCAAACACATGATGTTCACTTTAAAGCAATTAGCCCATTACCTGAGCCTTCACCTCTCAGGAGCCTCAGTAACAACAATTTTGGCACTCCATCTGAGTTAGCCCTTCTACTCTTTGTTCTTTCTGAGTGTTATTTTCAGGGAGAAAGTGGATATTTGCCTTAAATTAGTTAGCTTTCATTTTCGCATTTTGAGAACACTTATTTGGAAAGCATGATGAAAAAAAATTGTGGGATCTAAATGCAACAAAAACTAATGGCTCAGAAACTGGATATTAATCACTTGGCAATGAGATTACATGGTTATTCCATTATAAAGGAAAAAAAAGAAAAACTGAAAAAGTGTTTGCCAGTCAGTACATACCATTTCCACTCAGCAGGCAGTATCAAGTGTCCCCCAAATCCAGCAGACCTTACCCACAGCAAAATCCTCTGCCATTAGAGGAGTCTGTGTAGCAAAGACACTCCACAAGTGCTGGTGGCATGGCAAGGGCAGACCAAATATAACTGAAAATATAGTCCAGCTATTGTTATGGGTGCTACCTTCTCTAAGGCAGAGATCCTGTGGCTGAACTAGGTTGCTTCAGGGGTCAGGTTACTGGCCCACTAAGCTGGAGCCAGGTGACCATGAAAGTGTTGCACATCACATTTCCAGCTCAGCTGGACCCTTGAATCAAAGAACAGTGCACCTGGCTCCTGAAAACTTCAGGCTCTGTCAGCAACTTAGTTCTAGGCTTCCTAATACAAAAATAATTTCAGAAAATTGCAATATATATGCACTGTGCCCCTTCAGTTTGGAATCCCACAGCCTGAAATAGAGCCTCTGGGATATGTGGGGCTGCTGCCTACCAACACTCTTCTTCACAGGACTGAGTCATCCATGGTGACTGGCTTTGTTGTACCTCTTCACTAGTCCTAGCCACTCCCAAAATTATTGGAACCAAAATGGATCACTAAGAGGATTCCTCTGTTAACTTGCACCATCTGATTCCCTGAACCAGACCTCCATATGCAATGCTTCAACCTTTGCTAAGGAAAAGTATCTCCTTTCCTGTGATAGCAATGACCTCCATCTGAGTTTCATGAAGGAGCTGTTTGACTCCCAGCTTCTGTGGTTTGCTCATATCCATTGTTCTTCTACCACATGCCACGAAAACATTCATAAAGCAAGAAAAATTTAAAGCAGAGAACAAAGCTGGAGACGCACAGGCAACATCCCACTGAGATCCCTGATGTAAGATGGTAGTTTGTAGCCTTGACATGCAATGTCATTTATGTTGTCACCCCAAATGGTTAAGTGTGTTTAATTAAAACAACACAACTATTACACTTCAATACTTTTTGTGTGAATGGCACCATTAAATGTCTCTTTTCTAGCTCCTTCCTCTCCCTTTTCCTATTGCAAATATTTTCTTCACAGTTCTCACCGGTATATTACATCCCATCTTTTCCACAAACTTGAGCAATTCACTCTGATTGATAACCATACCAGAGGATAGAGCCTTATTCCTCTTTCTTCAAAGGTACATGAAACCTCCTTCCTGGTTTTATTCAGAAAATACTTTTTCCCCTGCTGAAGGAGCATCTTTGGCATTCGAATCAAAAGATTCCATAAGAGAGTGTTTTGCAGTATGTATAGGCTGAGTTATACATGAAATTACAAGACATATGCCAGGAAAATGATACATTTGCTTTAATATCTTTGCAGAGATATTTAGAGATTATACATGCTGCAGGTCTGAGATCTGCACCTAGAAGAGTGGGTGCAGTGAATACATGATTTCTCTCCTCTCCCCACCCACATTTTAGCATCAGTAGAGAAGCCAGCATAGAATTAACATAAACACTTCACTTTGAGATTATTCCCTCCAAGTTCACAAAACTCTAAGCAAAAAGAAGTTATGTTGTAAATGGAGCCATATCACACAAAAGTCAGAGGTGAGGCTGACTCTTTGGAAAAAGAACTATGTTCCTCTCCAGCAAGGCAGTGCCAGCAGAGCAGGCAGTGACCCTCACCCATACATGCAGCCTGCTGCACTTTAATGCTACACTCTGCATACATCAGGCAGTCCAAGCCCTCGGTAATAGTTGGCACATCAGCACATGCCAGGCACAAGCTCCTGTGACAATCAAGAGCAAACGTCTGCCAGTTCAGTCTGATATAAACAGGATCTTATTTTAGACCCCGACACCTCCTGTATATTCAACTGACTGCTACTCCTAAATGACCACGACAACACCTTACCTGCCCCATTTTGAGTACTATGTCTACAATGAAAATAAGGCTGCATGAAATTCCATACTCAGAGCACACCACGGGAGTGTCAGGCTCACCCCCAGCGTCCTCAGAGCTTTGATGCACCATACTTCCTGCACACAGCCAGCTGCTGTCAGGGACAACCTGAATCTGTGCTTTCTAAGACAAAGGGCATAACCAACATGGTGTGCACCTCTTTCTGGAGAGGGAGAGGTGGGGAGCCCTTGCTCAGTTCTTTTATGGCAGAGTTTGTCAGATGGAAACTTGCAGCTGTTTATCACTCTCCGAGAGCCATCAGGTGCTACTGAACATGGAGCTCCACACTCCTGGACAGGCATCTTATTAGAACAGATGGTAGGAATGACCCAGGCTGCTGCATGGCCTGTACAGCACTTTGAGGGAGGAGAGTTTTACTGAAAATACAGATAATTTTTTTAGCAAAAGAAGAAAGCAAAGAGGTCAACTTATAATACAAGTTCTCAGATAAGTTAGGCAAGTTACTAACTGAGCATAGGACAAAGGCAAATACATACTAAATGTCAGTAAGTACACATTTTCCTTCAGCTTTTGTGGAATCCTCTGCATTTTCAAGAGCTCACCCTTCTATGTATTAGAGTGTATTATTATGAGATTATATCAGGATTACCACAAATTATTTGTAGCAGTTAAAGTGAAATAATATCAGCAACATTGCATGAATTCTCCTCCCTCTTTGTGATAATATACCCCACTTACTTCTGAAGATATTTTTTTCAGCTTGTCAAGACTCACTTTGATCTTCAGAAGCAAGTGACAGAATTCTAACCTGCACACACAGCTTTCTTGACTTATACGTGTTTAGATTCAAAACAAATCCAGCCTCTCTGTGCGCCACTTGCAGCACTGCGCCTACAAGACATGAGAAAATATGTTCCATATTTGAAGGAAGATGTCCAGCTGCAGAAGGGCAGGTACCCAACTTCCATTGAAGCCCTTCTCTTCTTTCACTAGGCTTCCTCCTCTAGTTTCTGTATGGTCAGTTTTTGTTTGAAGCAAAATAAATACTGTTGAAATTGAAAGTGTGTCTACTAGGATGTTTAATTACTTTATTTTAGTGTTATTCTGGGGTTTGTCTTGTGAAAGATGTGTGTCAGGATGCTTAAGCAAAACTCATCTTTCCTTTGTACACAGAGGTTTTTACTTCATTATTTTCCAAAACATTTATTTGTATTTTCAACCATCACAGGGACAGATGGGGAAAAGAAGAAATATATCACAGTTACTGATCCAAAGCCATAAGCTATCAAGCACTCTTAACTTCTAGGACCTGATCCAAGGGCCACTGGAATCAGTGAATTACTGCCATTAATTTCAATGGGATTCGGAAGAGACACTTTAGAGATGATTGTTTTATAAATTCTCTTTTTAGTTTCTAAAATAACATAGCTCTGAAATTTTGCCTAGGAGTTTCATCCTAGGGTGAGGAGTTTGCTCCTGTTCTCGCTGGAATGAACGGCACAAATTAAACCGACTTCGACTACAACTCTGAAAATGCCTACACCTGAGCTTTGTTGTATTGACGGACCCATGCCCAAAATGATAAAAACATGCCCATGGGGCAGCTAAACACAGTTCACTGAACTGAATCAGGATGGCATTCCACCACCAAAAATACTCAAGACAGAAGCCTCTACATTTGTATGTACTTGCTGTAACCTGTGGTCGTATTTTGCAGCAAAGATGTAACTCAGATACAATTGGTTGAAACATTTACTAACAATTGTGCTTGAGTGCTTAATTCAGTTTACATGCTTTGAAAAACACTAGAGCTGCTGCTCATGTGCTCAAAGGCTGGCAAGTTCAAGTGCTGACAAACAGCAGCCCAAGTTAGAAGGCACACTGCAGCTCTTTAAATGGCTAATCAGAAAGTAAAGACATTACAATGCTGCAAATCAGAAATATCAAGCAAACTAAAACACTCAGTTCAACCCTCATAGAAAACTGCCTGATTGCATAATTTAAAAAAAAAAATTTAAAAAATCCCATTTGTTTATTTTCATTACTATTTTTCAAGAGCTTTTTTTGTTAAAATGCTACACAAAATTGCAACATCAGATTGCAACAACAGGAGATTCTGGAAAGATGTGAGGAAGAGTCTATGAGTTTCTGAATCACTGCTATGTATTTCCCAAGCATTATAAATACATTACAATTATTTCTCAAGCTATTAAAAAACCTCCATGTATCCAAGGCTGCACACTCTCTTTTTCAAGAGCTAACAATGTCACAAGCACCACCTGTGAAGTGGTGAGCGAGAGAACTACTCCCTGCTCTGTGATTATGCAATGATAAGGATCCAGGCCCTTCAGGCATATCTATTTATTGGCAATCTCAGAAAACAGGCTGAGGACCAAGTGGGCAAGATGAGCCATCTACCCTTCTGCTTGCCCTAAGTGCGCTGATGGAACAAGGTAAAGTCTGAACCGAGTGAAAAAGTTTGCACTGCTGTTATATATTTAATGGCTGTTGCAGCCATCAGTCTATTCCGGTTTGGTGCAATCTAGCGCTCTTCACGAACACTAAGTTATTTACTTGTCACTATTGAGCATGCAATAATGATCCAACCGTGTTCCAAATATATATGTCTGTCTGACTTAGCATTCCATAACCATCCATTTACTAATTGCTTAAAAGCATTCTGAAGCCACACGGCAAGCTGGCAACATGACCCTTCTTCTTTATGCCCCTAGATTACAAAACAGTATAAAAATGTGATTTTTTAAAAGAAACTGATGTTCATTCCAGAACAAATATGGCTTTTTTCCCCCCCCAGAATATTTTAATGCTAACTACCTAGTTCAGAATCCAAAATCTGTATTAAGAACTTCAAAATATTTTGACTGCAGTGAAGTGCAGCACCTTATTGATGATGATGTTACTGTACAAAGAAGGAAGATCTTGCCTAGGCTGCTCTGCTTCCTATGCATATTATTTTTGCAACAATTCCATCCAAGGGAAGAATTTAAATAGAATAATGTAATGAAAACAGGATTAGGAGAACTGTGAATTTTTTTTTTTTCTAACAAGTACCCTACTTTACGAAACAGGTGATGCCATTCAGAAAATCCCCTGTAATTCTTTTCATTATGATTGTAGAGTTCCCTGAGATTCAGGTTTTTAAGGAAAGAAACGGCTACTCCAGGCCGATCTTGCCTGTACTCCCTGTCAGCATCTCAGGCTCATTCACACAACACAACACGATGGCAGCAAGCTATCTCCCAAATTACATCTTCAACAGCATTGCCCTCCACACATTTCTGCTCAGAGATATCTGGAAAAAAAACATCCTATGACAAATGTATGCCAATAAAAAGCAGCCACCCTTGGAGGCGAGTTTTTTGTAACAGTTTCAGGGATGAAGACACCGTCACGAAGCAATACAGCCTGTCATTGCTGCTCTCAGCTTGCTCCCCGCGGATCCTGAGAATGGAAGGGGAGAAGACAGGGGCATCCTTAAATTACAGCCAGGAAGATTTTCACTATTCGCTCGCTTTACCGGGGGTTGT